>PVIU01011693.1:0-63556 GCA_004026605.1 Ondatra zibethicus | reverse complement strand
CTATATTTCAGAAGTACTCCTAACATGCAAGGTAAATAAGTTAGTGCAGCTGCACACCAGAAGTGAATGGGATAAGAATATGTGGCACTTATGTGGACTGTAGTAATGATCAGTCATATAAAACAATTATATCATGTCCTCTGCAGGTAAATAAATGAAACTGCATATCATCATGTTCAGGGAAATAAATCCAGTCTTAAATACAAGGTTGGCACTGATATTTCAAATATTGAATGAGAAAAAGATAACAAGGGTAGTTGATGTAGATGTGTAACTATTACATAGGACAAGGGCAAAGTGAGGGGAAAATACATGGGGTACAGAGGGATATTTGTGATAAGTGACACATGCATATGTGAATACCACATGATCTTCTTAAAATGGCATGTGCTAACAGGTAACTTATAGTTGTGCAAAATGAAACTCTGTCTCTTAAGCAAACAAACACTAAGCAATCTTCGTTATGACCCAAAATTCAGTCAAAATTTGCTTACAACAAGATGACCCCAGCATCAAAGAATAAAAATAATGTAACTGGAGAATATCAGGAAGGTCATAGAGTCAGTTCTAGAAGAAATAAAAGAAGAACTCATGAGTACTAACAGCCATATTGTACTTTATTCAGGAAACGAAGCCACAGTGAGAACAACACAAACAAGGAGACTGAGAGTTTTGGAAACATCCTCTGAGTGCACAGGAAAGATGCTGCTCATCACTGAGCATCTGGGACACTGAACCAGTGAGGAAGGACCATTCCCCGCCGCCCCATATAGCAGAAGAACAATCTCAGGAGAATACCCTCCCTATCAGGGGTCATCACAGACACATGGAGGGTGAAGGCTGGAGAGGATTCTTCTGCATCCATGGCAGGCTTTGAAGCAAAGACGGAAGTGTTTCTATGGAAGAATGGGAGACAGATTTCCTCCTCTTCTCTTGGTCCTGGTGACTGCTGCAGCACTCACATGTTCTTCTGTGGGCACTTCTGCTGGCAGGGTGGAGGAGGTTGCACAGGAGGGCACTTCTGCTGGCATGGCTGAGGGGGACAAGGCTCTGGGCACTGTGGAGGAGGACAAGGCTCGGGACACTTTTGGGGAGGACAAGGCTCAGGGCACTTTGGAGGAGGACAAGGCTCAGGGCACTTTGGGGGAGGACAAGGCTCTGGGCACTTTGTGGGTGGGCACACAGGAGGAGGCTGGCAGGGCTGCTTGCACTGCTGCTGTTGGTAAGACATCGTGCTGAAGTCTCAGGATCTGAAAGACATTACATAACAGTGTTAGGGGTGATCTGCACAGAGAGGAGAGACAGAGACATGGAACATCACATCCATTTCTCTGCCCACACATGTGCATATTCCCAACTCCTGTTTTAGGACAGCCTGACTTTTCCTTTTCTTTCAGCAATCTATGGCACTAGCTTTGGGAAGTAATCTTTGTTTCATGACTTATTCCGGGAAATAAATACTTTATTTTAGCAAAACAAGTAAGGCTCCTTTAACACAGAAATTCATTTGAGACAGACAGCCTCAAGTTCTGGAACCATGAGCAATTTGAGAGCACATCCCTGTCTCTCTTGTCACTTGTGACATCCCTGCACCTTGTCTGGGGTTGCAGAATAAAGGACAGCTCAGGAAAGTCCCCGTTTCTGATAGCTGCTAAGGTATAGGCTCTGAAAAGGACACTAAGCAGTGCATATGAAAGAGAAAAATACTCTGTTAAACCATTGGAAAAATAAATGGAAAAGCCACCTTTCACAGTGGACCATTGTATCCATTTCTATATTTCTGATTGCTAAGTTGTCACTGTTCATCCCATGAATACAACTGGACTCATCACACTTAGTCCCTCAAAACTGACTGGAGCACAAAGGCAGACCATAAAGACAGACCAACCCAAGAAACACTCACCAGGTTCTCCAAACTCAGAGTCCAGGACTTGAACACCAGGAGTCTGCGGTCACACAGTCAAGAACCTCTTTATAGGACTGGCTGCCCCGCCCAGTGGGAGTAGAGCTGTAATTGTGGGCAGGTCCAAGGTTTCCCAACCAAAATGCAAATCCATGCATGACTGTCTGACTGGGACTCTACAAAATAGGAAATATCCTGTTCCTGGACACCATTGCTGTGGAGCACTGTGACTCAATGGGCCCTCCTGTCTTTTCAGTTTCAGCAAGATCTCCCCAGTTATCTAAGTTGTCTTTCTTGAATGAAGACAATATTTCTTTTCTTTGTTACACCTCTCTTGTGTCCTGTTTGCCCTGCTTTAGATCACTGATATTCTTTGGTGCACTGGTACATTTATATTCCTGTTTTCTAGGTTTTATTTGCCTGTGTGCTGAAAGGAGGACATTATTACAGGGGACCTCAGCTGTGCTCTCAGCTGCATCTTTGACAAACCTGTTCCAGCAGACAGCTAGGATTCCTGCTTAGGTTTAATTCTTTTCTGTAACCATAGAAAATCAAATAATGCTGTTCATAGGGGAGGCTGCTGGACTTGGGTCATAATCTGACCCTCTTCCAGAGTGCCATCTCAAGTGATATATTTGTGGTATGTATTTACACTCTCCTCTAATGATTACGATAAGATTGCTTATCATGTCGACCGAGGAACTAAAATCTCACCCACCCTAATCATGTTCTTGCTTCAGTGGTTAGCAGGAAGACTCAAACTCTCTCACACTTCTCTTGTGTAAAGTGCTATTGAGCCCACTTTGGCTGTAATACACACCAACTGGAGTTTCTATAAGAATTCCCAAAACACATAATATACTGAATCCTTAATATACAGCACATGTGCTCTTTCTTGCACATGTGTACAAACAGACACTCATGCATGCACACTCACACACACAGACACCACACATAGTATCAGTCTTACATGTTTATCTATCACGCAGCTACATATATCACTTCTCAGTTTTCTAATGTTTGTTAATAACATATTGCTGCATGAAACCTGGCAGAATTAATTAAAAGTTGGGTGCTTTGTCATTGTTGGTTGAATTTAGAACACTTTGAGGGAGGCCTAGGGTCTGGGCACTGTGGAGGAGGACAAGGCTCAGGACACTTTGTGGGTGGGCACACAGGAGGAGGCTTGCAGGGCTGCTTGCACTGCTGCTGTTGGTAAGATATTGTGCTGAAGTCTCAAGATCTGAAAGACTCTATGTGACATTTGTGATTCCCCACAAAAAAAGAAACTTAAGTTTATGAAATATCAGAACTCTTCCTCAATCCCTATTCCTCCTCCAGACTTCCTGAATTTTCTGAATTTTTGTTTCATTAGCCTAGAAAAGCAACCTTTCTCTTCACATTTTCTGTAAGAAAACAACTTTCTTCCAAAGGACAGAATACTGTTACTTGCAGAAAACATTATCTTCAAGAAACCACTGTGAAGTTTAAGTTGTCTCAGTGATGACAGTAACCTCTGCCATTGCTATCACTTGTGATATTCCAGGAATTTGACCGGATTATAAAACAACACCCAGATCAATTCATGACTCTAGAACCTCCTTAAAAGAAGACCAAAGGAGTTCAGAAAAGGGAAAAGTATCCTCTTCAGTACCAGAAAGCTGAGTTATAACTGGAAGAGAAAGAATAAACTGAGGAACATGAAGCAAAGCCATTAACTAGTCCCAGCTCTGCTCTGGGAAGCACACAGGCACTGAATCCACCTGGGTGAAGCATGACAGCTTCCTGTGACTGACAGTGCTTCTGACAGTAAGGAAGGATTCAGCTGAGAATGCCATTGTCCATGTCCCTGAAGGGAAAGAGTCATCAGTTCTACACCTGAGGCCAGGAGTCAAGAGTCACCACCAGTGGATGACTCATAGTGGTTAGTATACCGCCCATAGGGCCAGGTCAGTAGGAGACTCACTGCTCCCCATGTTTGCATATCACACCTAGGAATGATCTTAGGGAAACTCTGTGATCGTCATACGAGGTAGAAATAGGCTCACATTTTTGGGCCACCACAGTGAATGAGGCCGTGTATATGGGAGAACTAGCGCCACTATTCTTCTGTGCCTTGCTACTTACTAAATAAGGTAAAATATCCAGGATTCTCTCCAATGATTTTGACAGCAGCTGAACCAGTTTTCGTTCAACATAAAAGAACATGTGCAACCCTTTCCCTGCATCTTTACTAGCCTGGAATATCATTTCTTTTATTGATCTTGGTCATTCTGACTGAAGTAAGACAAAATCTCTAAATAGTATTTTTTTATTTCCCTGATGGCTAAGGATGTAGAACACATTTAAGAGTTCTCAGCCATTCGTCTTTCATTTTCTTAAAACATAATTTTTAGTTTTTAGTTTCAAAAGAATCCTTTTTTTTTCAAATAGACTCTTTGATTTCTTCTCAACCAAAGAAAAATATGCCTATGAAGGTACAAGAAGCTTACATAACACCAAACAAACTGGAGCAAAAAAAGTTCCCTCACCACATAAGAATCTTAACACGAAATATACAGAATAAAAAATAATATTAAGAACTGCAAAGGAGAAAGGCCAGAAACATATAAAGGCACACCTATCAGAATTACGTCTATTATCTCAGTGGAAACAATGAAAGCCAGAAAGTCCTACTCAAGCATTATGAAGGCTTTAACAGACCACGGATAATATACCCAGCAGAACTTTAAATTGCCATAGACAGAGAAAACAAGACATTTCATGACAGAACCAGATTTAACCAATACTTAACCACAAACCCAGCCCTACACACAGTACTAGAAGGAAAACTCCAACCCACAGAAGTCAGCTACACCCACAAAAATACAGACAATAGATAATCTCACAGCTGCAAACTCCAAAGAAGGGAAAAGCACACACAATAACATCACCTACAACAAAAAATAAAATGGCAGGAACTAGCAATCAATGATCATTAATATCCCTTAATATAAATGGACTCTACTCACCTATAAAAAGAAACAGACTTAGAGATCGGATACAAAAACAGAATCCATCCTTCTGCTGCATACAAGAAACACACCTCAACCTAAAAGACAGACATCACATCAGAGTAAAGGTTTGGAGAAAAAAATTTCCAATCAAATGGACCAAAGAAACAAGCTGGGGTAGCTATCCATTATAAAATAGACTTCAAACTAAGATCAATCAAAAGATACAAAGAAGGACATTTCATATTTGTCAGAAAGAAAAAGGCATCTTTGAGGAAATATCAATACCTCAAAGGCACCCTCATATGTAAAAGAAACATTACTAAAGCTTAAATCACACATTAAGCCCCACACACTAAGAGTGGGAGACTACAACACGGTACTGCCACCAGACAAATCTGCAAGACAGAAACTTAACAAAGAAATAAGCCCTCTCTAAGGACTGGAGGGGGAGGGAGGATGGTGAGTGGGTGAGCAGGAACGAAGTGGGAGGAGAGGAGGAAGTAGAAATTTTGATTCCTATTATTTATAAAGTAATAAAAAATTATAAGAGGAAAAAAGAAATAAGGGAGCTAACAGATATTATGATTCAAACGGACTTAGCAGACATCTATAGAACATTCCATCCAAACATAAAATAATATACCTTCTTCTCAGAACCCCTATGGAACCTTCTCAAAAACTGACCACATACTCAGTAACAAAGCAAACCTCAACATATACAAAAAATTGGAATAACCCCATGTATCTTATCAGATCACCATGACTTAAAATTAGAATTCAATAGCAACACTAATTTCAGGAAGCCATCAAACACATGGAAATTGAATAATGCTTATCTGAATCACCAATGGGTCAAGGAAGAAAATAAAGACTTACTAAGATTCAATGAAAATGACTACACAACATACCCAAGCTAATGGGACACAATGAAAGCAGTGTGAAGAGGAAAATTCATAGCACTAAATGCCTACATAAAGTAACTGGAAAAATCCCACACTAGTGAGTAACAGAATGCCTAAAACCTCTAGAACAAAAAAACAAACTCTCCCATGAGGACTAGAAGGCATGAAATAATCAAACTGAGAGCAGAAATCAATAAAAAAAAAAAAGAAACAGAGTACAAATGAGACAAAGAGTTGATTCTTTGAGAAAACCAACAAAACAGAAAAATCCTTATTAAACACTAACCAAAAGGCAGAGAGAGAATATCCAAATTAACAAAAATCAGAAATGAAAGGGGGACACAACAACAGACATGGAGGAAATCCAGAGAATCATCAGGTCATATTTCAAAAGCCTTTACTTTACAAAATTGGAAAACTTAAAAGAAATGGACAATTTTCTGTATAAACATCACTTGCCAAATTTAAATCAAGACCAGATAAACAAAGGAATAGACCTATAACTGCTAATAAAATAGAAACAGTCATCAAGTCTCCCAACCAAGAAAGACTGGGACCAGATGGTTTCAGTGCAGAATTTTACAAGATTTTCAAAGAACCAATACTCCTCAAACTGTTCCAAACAATAGAAACAGAAGGAACATTGCTAAATTCTTTATACAAGGTGGCAATTACCCTGATAGAAAAACCACACAACAACACTATTAAGAAAGAGAATTACAGACCAATCTCACTCATGAACATTGATGCAAAAATACTCAATAAAATATTGGCAAACCAAATCCAAGAACACATCAGAAAAATCATACACCATGACTAAGTAGGTTTTATCCCAGAGTTGCAGGGATGGTTCAACATACGAAAATTTGTCAATATAACCCACCATATAAGCAAACTGAAAGAAAAACCCAATGATCATCTCATTAGATTCTGAAAAAGGCTTTTACAAAATTCAACACCCTTTCATGAAAAAAAGTCTTGGAAAGAGCATAGATACAAGGAAGATACCTAACCATAATAAAGGCAATATAAAGTAAGCCAACAGCCAGCATCAAACTAATGGAAGACAAATTCAAAGCAATCATACTGAAATTAGGAACAAGACAGGGTTGTCCACTCTCTTCATATCTATTCAATATAGTACTTGAAGTTCTAGCTAGAATATTAAGACAACAAAAGGAGATCAAGGGATACAAATCAAAAAAGAAGGAATCACTATTTGCAGACGATATGATAGTATACTTAAGTGACCCCAAAAATTCTACCAGAGAACACCTACAACTCATGAACACCTTCAGTGATGTAGCACAATACAAGATGATTAACTCAAAAAAATATCAGTAGCCCTCCTTTATAAAGATGTTAAAATGAGCTGAGAAAGAAATCAGAAAAACATCACCTTTCACAATAGCCACAAATAACATAATGCTAACCAAACAAGTGAAAGACCTGTATGACAAGAAGATTAAAACTTTGAAGAAAGAATGTGAAGAAGACACCAGAAAATGGAAAGATCTCCCATGCTCTTCAGTATATAGAATTAGCATACTAAAAATGAAATCTTTCCCAAAGCAATCTACAGATTCAATACAATGCCTATCAAAATCCCAGCAAAATTCTTCATAGACTTCAAAAGAAGAACAATCAACTTCACATAGATAAACAAAAAACCCAGGATAACCCAAAAAATCCCTTACAGCAAAACAATTTCTGGAGGCATCACAATCCCAAACTTCAAACTCTACTATTGAGCTACATTAATGAAAACAGCCTAGTATTGTCATAAAAACAGACAGGAGGAAGAATAAAATTTAATTGAAGACCTGGGAAATCAATCCACACACCTAAAAAAAAATCTGATTTTTGACAAAGAAGCTCAAAATATAAAATGGAAAAAAAGAAAGTATCTTAAACAAATGGTGCTAGCATAACTGAATATCCACATGTAGAAGAATGCAAATGATCCATATCTATCACCATGCACAAAACTCAAGTCCAAATGGATCAAGGACCTCAACATAAAGCCAGCCACACTGAACCTCACAGGAGAGAAAGTAGGAAGTATACTTGAACGCATTGGCACAGGAGACCACTTCCTAAATATAAAAACAAATATCACAGATACTGAGAAAAACAATTAATAAATGGGACCTCCTAAAACAGAAAAGCTTCTGTAAAGCAAAGGACACAGTCAATAAGACAAAAAGGCAGCCTACTGAATGGGAAAATATCTTCACCAACCCCACCTCAGACAGAGGACTGATCTCCAAAATATATAAAGAACTCAAAAATTAGACATCAAAATTCCAAATAATTCAAATTAAAATTGGGGTACAGAACTAAACAGAGAATTCTCAACAGAAGAATCTCAAATGGCTGAAAGACACTTAAGGAAAAGTTCAACATCCTTAGCCATCAGGAAATGCAAATCAAAATGACTCTGAGATATACACCAGTCAGAATGGCTTAGTTCAAAAACACCAATGATGTCTTATTCTGGAGAGGATGTAGAGTAAGGGAAACACTCCTCTATTGCTGGTGGGAATGCAAACTTGTACAACCACTTTGGAAATCAGTATGGCGGTTTCTCAGAAAATTGGGAATCAACCTACCTCAGGAACCAGCAATATCACTCTTGGGCATATACCCAAAAGATGTTCAATCATACCACAAGCAAATTTGTTCAACTATGTTCAGAGTAGCATTGTTTGTAATAGCCAGAACCTGGAAACAACGTAGAAGCCCCTCAACTGAAGAATGGATAAAGAAAATGTGGTACATTTACACAATGGAGTGCTACTCAGCAGTTAAAAAAAAAAAGACATTTTGAAATTTGCATGTAAATGGCTAAACTAGAAAAAAACCATCCTGAGTGAGGTAACCTAGACCCAAAAAGATGAACATGGTATGTATTCATTTATAAGTGGATACTAGCTGTAAAGCAAAGGATCTTGAGCCTATAGTTCATGATCCTAGAGAAGCTAAGTAACAAGGTGAACCTTAAGAAAAACACCCATAGAACAACCTGGAAAAGGGAAATAGACAAGATTGCCTGACAGAATTGGGAGCATGGGAGTGAGGGGGAGAAAGGAGGGTGGAAAGTGGAAAAGGGAGGGAGGGAGAAGAGGAACGGGGATGAGAACATGAGAGAACAAGGTAGAAGAAAGAGATGAGAGCAAGGAAAGAGATACTTTGATTGAGGGAGTCATTATGGGGTTAGCAAGAAACCTGGCACTAGAGAAATTCCCAAGAATCCACAAGGATGACCCAGCTAAGGACTCTAAGCAATAGAGGAGAGGGTGCCTGAACTGGCCTTGCCCTGTAGTCTGATTGATGAATATCTTAAATGTTATCATAGAACCTTCATCCAGCAACTGATGGGAGCAGAGGCAGAGAATCCACAGCGGGGCACTAGGCTGAGCTCCCAAAGTCCAGGTGAAGAATGGGAGGGGTTGGAATATAAGCAAAGAAGAGGTCAGGACTATGATGGGGACATCCACTGAAGCAGTTTACCTGAGCTAATGGGAGCTCTCCAACTCCAGCCAGACAGGGAAGGAACCAGCATAGGGCCAAACTAGTCCCTCTGGATGTGGGTGACAGTTGTATGGCTGGGCAGACTGCAGGGTCACAGGCCGTGGCACCAGAATTTTTCCCTACTGATTGTACTAGCTTTTTGGGAACCTATTGTCTTTGGATGGATACCTTCCTCAGCCTAGATATAGTAGGGAGGGCGTTGGACCTAACCCAAAACAATGTGCCTTACCCTCTCTGAGGAGTGGATGGGAATCCGGTGGGGAGGTAGGAGGAGGAGATGGGAGGAGGGGAGTGAATGGGAAGTGGGATTGGTTTAAAATAAAAATGATGGTTTGTTTTCTTTTTAAAAAAGAAAATAAAATATGCATTTAAAATATAAAAAATTACTGTTTGTTCTCGTATGTGAGTACAATGGATGAGGGTGACCACTCTCTATCAACATTTATTTAATAGCATGATGAAATCCTTTACTTTTTACAATTTATATACTAATCATATTATTTTTGAAACAGAGGCTTCTTACTCTGCCAACACTGGCACCAGAGTCAGAGCAGCTGAAACTCAGTCCAGGCTAAGACACCAAAGGGGAGTTCCTTCCACAGAAGCTCGATGGAGAGCAGCCATAGATGAACAGGGTGCACAGCGCACTTTCTCAAGTGTGAACCTTCAAGACCAAAGACAAGGAAGATGTGTGCACAGACATGAATACACATGCAATGGTCCTTTCTAGATGTCATCTATCATTGAGTTATACACTTGGTTCTCTTAGTTTTATGATCTTTTAAGGTCAGATGACACTGAGTTCAACCAGCATATTTTTATCCTAATTTTCTATGGAATTTTATGAATCAAATGACAGGCCTGAACATGAAGTTCTAACATTTTTGTAGCTCTTCATTTAATTTAGTACTTACTAGGATATAATCTAAGCCATTAAGAAAAAGTCCCTGAAAAATCAAGATTCTATATTAACATGTGAAAGAAATAATAACAAGCAACAGGAGGATCCATGAAGCCCTCACATTTCATGGCTGGAATCTCTTTCCCACACATGTCTACAATTATCAATATTTTACTTGTTTTTTATATGATGTTGGTGGTGCTGGAGATAATGGCTATGGAAATGGTGATGGCCAAGGACATGGTGCTCTTAGTGGGGTAATAGTAGAGAGGGGCAATGATAGTGGATGTAGGCACTGCTAGCTGGTGAGATAACTTGTAGTGGTTGTGATAATGATGGTAGTATTGTTGGTGGGGATGTGGATATTGCAGCTGGAAGTGAGAATAATAGTGAGGGTAGTGGAAATGATGTGGATCAGTAGCTTCTAAATTATCACTTGCTTAGTTCTAATTAGGTGCCTCAGATTGTGTCAATCAAATAGCATGTATTAGCTCATTTGTGACCAAAGGCAAGACTTTGGCAAGCAGGAGTTTCCACAAGTAACATTAACAAGAAAATGTTCAACATATTTAGCTATTAGAGAACTGAAAACCAAGCCTACACCAGAAGACCAGTCTAGCCATGAAAGAAAGAGGACCACCAAAATAATAATAACAAGGCCTTGCAGAGGAGTAGAGGAAAAAGAATGCAAACTCTCAGAGTTGAGATAGGAGATTAACCCATCAAATATGGAAATCAGTGCAGGGTTTCCTCCAAAGAAATAACACTAAAGTAGACCGATCATATGATTCAGCACCGTCACTTGGGATTTTAATAAAATAAGTCACATGCATCATAGAATAGAGATGCCTGCATATCCATCTATATTTCAGAACTACTCCTAGCATGTAAGGTAAATAAGTCAGTACAGCTGCTCACCAGAAGTGGATGGGATAAGAATATGCAGCATTATGTGGACTGAAGTAATGATCAGTCATATAAAACAATTATATCATGTCCTCTGCAGGCAAATAAATGAAACTGCATATCATAATGTTCAGGGAAATAAATCCAGTCTTAAATACAAGATTGGCACTGATGTTTCAAATATTAAAGGAGGAAAACATAGCAAGGGTAGGTTGATGTAGATGTGTAACTATTGCATCAGATGAAGGGGACAAGTGAAAGAAAAAATGCATGGGGGTGTAGGGAGAAATTTGCGAAGAGTGGTACATGCATATCTGAATATCACATAATCTTCTTAAGAGAGCATTGCAAACAGAGAGATTGTAGCTGTGCAAAATGAAACTCTGTCTCTCAATCAAGTTAACACTAAGAAATCTATGTTATGACCCAATACTCAGTCAATACCTGATTACAACAGAATGATCTGGGGACCAAAGAATAAAAACAATGTAACAGAAGCATATCAGGAAGGTCATAGAGTCAGTTTGAGAAGAAAAAAAGAACTCATGAGTACTAACAGCCATATTGTACTTTATTCAGGAAACGAAGCCACAGTGACAACAGCACAAACAAGGAGACTGGGAGTTTTGGAAACATCCTCTGAGTGCACAGGGTGGGAAGATGCTGCTCATCACTCTGAGTGCACAGGGTGGAAAGATGCTGCTCATCACTGAGCATCTGGGACACTGAACCAGTGAGGGAGGACCATTCTCAGCCGCCTCATATAGCAGAAGAACAATCTCAGGAGAATGCCCTCCCTATCAGGGGTCATCACAGACACATGGAGGGTGAAAGGTGAAGAGGATTCTCCTGCATCCATGGCAGGCTTTGAAGCAAAGACGGAAGTGTTTCTATGGAAGAATGGGAGACAGAGTTCCTCCTCTTCTCTCGGTCCTGGTGACTGCTGCAGCACTCACATGTTCTTCTGTGGGCACTTCTGCTGGCAGGGTGGAGAAGATTGCACAGGAGGACACTTCTGCTGGCATGGCTGAGGGGGGCATGGCTCTGGGCACTGTGGAGGAGGACAAGGCTCGGGGCACTTTGGGGGAGGACGAGGCTCTGGGCACTTCGGGGGAGGACAAGGCTCAGGGCACTGTGGAGGAGGACAAGGCTCAGGACACTTTGGGGGAGGACAAGGCTCTGGGCACTTTGTGGCTGGGCACACAGGAGGAGGCTAGCAGGGCTGCTTGCCCTGCTGCTGTTGGTAAGACATCGCGCTGAAGTCTCAGGATCTGAAAGTGTTAAGGGTGACATGACGGTGTTGGGGTGATCCACACAGGAGGCAAGATGGAGACATGGAACATCACTCTCCACACATGCACATATTCCCCAACTCCTGTACTAGGACAGCCTGGCTTTTCCCTTTCCTGTCAGCAATCTGTGACAGTAGCCTTGGGAAATCCCTTTTGCTCCATGCCTTCTGCCAGGAGAAAACTTTTCGTTCCAATGAAACAAGTAAGGCTGTATTCATACAGATAAAGTTTCAGGACAGACAAGTCTCTACTTCTGGAATCCTGAACAATCTCAGAGCCAATGCCTGTCTGCCTTGTCACTTGTGACATCCCAGCAGTTTGTTTGGGTGACTCAGTGGTGGAGAACTCTGGATATCCTTGATTTCAATACCTGCTAAGTATAGGGCTATAAAAAGGACACCAAAATATGCATATGAAATAGAAATATGCCTGTGTTCAACTGCATACAAAATAAAAGCAAAGCCACCAAACACAGTCCCTAAAACTTGACTGCAGCACATAAGACAGAGCGGCTCAAGCACTGACACTCACCAGGCCTCCGAAGAAGGCAAAGACTTGAGTACCTGGGTCTACACTCAAGCAGCCAAGGTCCTCTTTATAGCACTGCCTGCCAAGCCCAGTGCAAGTTGAGCTGACTGACAGTGAGCAGGTCCAAGAATTTCCCAACCAAATGCAAATCCATGCATGATTGCCTTGGTTGGAACTCTACAAAATAGGAAATATCCCATTCCTGGATGTCGTTACTTATTTAGTGCTGTGACTCAGTGGGCCCTCCTGTCCCCTCAGTTTCAGTAAGATCCCTCTGGCTGTCCAAGTTGTCTTTCTTGATTGAAGAAAATATTTTTTTCCTCTGTTACCACTCCCCTGTGTCCTACCTCACATCCCCTATTTGTTCTGCCTCAGGTTATTGGTATTCCATGGTGCCTCAGCCCATTTACATGCCGGGTCAAATGACATATGTGGGTATATATTCAGTCTCCCCTCAGAAGGTGACCACAAAACTGCTTCTCATGACAGTTGTCTTAGGGGCAATACTGCGACAACGAAACACCATGACCAAAGAGCAAGCCGGCAGTGAAAGGGTTCCGTTGGCTTACACTTCCACATTGCAGTTCAACTGTGGTGGGAGCCAGAGTAGGAACTCAAACAGGGCAGGAATCTGGTGGCAGGAGCTAAGGCAGAGGTCATGGAGTGGTGCTGCTAAAGGTTTGTGCCTCGTGATTTGTTCAGCCTGCCTTCTTACAGAATGCAGGACCACCAGCCCAGGGATGGCACTACCCACATATCCATCACTGTTTTGGAAAATGTTCTACATGCTAGCCTCAGCCTGATCTTATGGGTTATTTTCTCAGTCCAGGTTTCCTTCTCTCAGATGACTTTAGTTTGTGTCAAATGACATAAATCTAGCCAGCACAAGAGTAGAGAACGTTTTATCACACCCGCCTTAAACATGATCTTTCTTATACACTTACTTAATATGAAGACTCAAAATCTCTCACAGTTGATTTATGTGGAGATTTGCCAGGAATATAAAACAACTGAAGTTTCTACGAGAACTTCCAAAAGACAGAGTGTACTGAATCTTTTGCATAGTGCACACTTATACACTCACACACACACACACACAAGAGAGAGAGAGAGACAGAGATGGAAACCATCAGTCTTACACCACTTTGTGACACCTAGCTACACATATCAATTATTAAATTTTCTGAGGATTTAATAATGAATCATAAAAGCTGAAAAATGAATCAAAACTTTAGTGTTTTTATAATTCCTGATTGGATTTTTCTCATATTTTACCATACATATCATACAATATTAGAAAAAATTCTTGTCAATATAACGTTTTAGAACAATATCATGCCAGGCAGTGGTGGTGTACACCTTTAATCCCAGCACTCGAGAGACAGAGGCAGGCAGATCTCTGTGAGTTTGAGGTCAACCTGGTCTACAAGAGCTAGTTCTAGGACAGTCTCAAAAGCTACAGAGAAACCCTGTCTCTAAAAACAAACAACCAGAAGAAAAAAATTATATAAATCATATGAAAATATCTGAATTTTTATTCAACACCATCAAAACATTCAAAATGTAACAAAATATATTTAAGCATGATAACAATTTCATCTTTCAGTATATTCTTAAAGGATAGGACATATACACAGAAATTTTCTAAAAGTTAGTTTTGTTTTCTAGTTTCTGTCCTAAATACTCTCCATGTAAATGTCTATCAATAGTTAGCTAACTTAAACACTAATACACATTGTGTACAGCTCTTTGGCCATTTAAAAATGTAACTGTTTAATTTTTAATAAAAAAAACACATCAGAATTAAAAGTTAACTTCATAGTCAGAAAGAGAAAAAATCATGTGTAATTTCACTCATATTTTGATACTAGGAAGTTGACATCACAAGGATGGATAGGAAAATGTTGGTTTCCATGGGATTATAGTGGGTAAGAGATAGATATGGAAAAGTCATCTGAGAGAGTACTAAACTATATTTGGATGCAAAAATAAGTTCTGTGAAGTATTTTACATTTTAAAAACTTTACAAGACAAATTCTAAGTATTCTCACCATAAAATATTGAAATTATTTTAGGTGAGAAATGTAGTGACCTTGGTTTGAATGTTCAGTAATGTCTGCATGCATCATGGCACTCCTCATTATATACATTATAAAATTGTACTCATAAATTGAAAGGATTTCTTCAATTAAAAGGTTTCAGATGTCTTTTTTGATATTTTTAAAAAGACCTTTAGACACAATGATATAAACACACAGAAGTGAAAGAGTGAAAAAATGATACTCCAAACAAGTGGAATCAGAAGGCGTCCTGGGGTAGGTGACCAGCATCTGCAACAGAAACACAGAGGATCTAAGGAGTCAGTGCTAGTAACTAAAGGAAACAACCCACTGAGAAGTCACAGCTGCAAATATATGTTCTGAGTATTGGTTCACAAAATTTCATTAAATAAAACTTAATAGATATGAAGAAAGAGATTCAACCATGTACAAGAATAAGTCTTTTGTATATCTACTGTCACCCATAGATAACTGTCCAGACCAAAACACAAAAGAAGCAACAACAAAAACTTCAGAATTCAACAGATCTCATTTATGTAACAAACATCGATAGAATAAGCTATACACCAACTTCAAAATACATGGTCTTATCAAGAACCCATATAATTTCCTAAGATATATCATACTTTAGGACACAGAACATAACTTAACAAACATAAAAGTTAATACTTTCTGGGTTTTATCATTCCATAATGGAAAAAGAAACAGAAACCAACAGAAGAGGAAAACTTTAAAATTATACAAACATATGGGGATTGAACAAATACACTTTTAAATGAATCAAAGCAGGGGATAAAACTTCAAGTTCCTAGAATTGAACCTACAATAACATATGAGAAGGTTGTTGCTACATACATCGAGGGATTGATATCTAAATTACACAGAGAACAGCAAAAACAACAGTAACAACAACAACAACAAAAATCCTCAAGTGCTTGGAGAGATGACTCAGTGGTCCAAAGCTTTCACTGCTCATGTAGGGCACCCAGGGTCACCTCCCAACATGCACATCAACCAACAGAAAACCACAATTGGTCACAACACAGAGACCAACAGATTATGGGGAACCGAACACCAAAGGATTCAGCCTAATTCCTGCATCTACAGCTCAGAAACCATCACTAAAGAGGGGGCCGAAATATTCCAGGAAGTCTGCAGTAAAACATTCTCTCCTGGAAACGACTACACAAACATGATTGAACAACAGAATATCAGTGGACATATTAAAGAGAAAGGGGGAATATTCATGGGATTCCATCTGAGACAACGACCTATAGCCAACTAATGACTTTTGGAAGGAGGAAAATTAGCCTCTCCCAGGGATGAGCCCTCTTATTTGCTGTAGAAATTCTTTAAGTTACCTGCCCACTTGGGTGTGGCCTCTTACACTATATATGCACACATCTGGCCTCTTTCCAGGCTGCTGGATTTGGCTGCTGTTCCCCGTTTGAGCAGAGGATTGTGATCTCTGGGTCTACCCGTAAATAACCTTTTTTTTTAATAACCTTTTATTATACTCAATTTTGAGCTAGTGTGGGATTTCTTTTTTAGTATCCTTCTTCATCTGGTGTTCACGTGGATCCGGACTCCACACCTACCAGGTGAACGAGCTTAAAGGCCTAGGACCACAGCCCAGAAAGTCTCCCACCCCCACCTGCTTGGCTTGCTTTTACCTAAATGTTTCTTTGTAGAACCCCAACCACAGCAGAGCTGCTAACTGCATGCAGGGACATGGAAATTTCTCAAGCGCGAGCACACCCCCGCCCCCACTAGTTCGCTGCCATGTTTCCCTGCCGCTTGGTGACTTGCACAGCTTCCAGTTTGTGCTCCCTGCCTGTGAGTACTGGGCTTTTTGCTCTGTGTACAGAATTGATTTAATTGCTTTTAATTTGTCAAGCAAAGCATATTTCTCAGTATTTAATCAGCACCAAGGTAAGAAAATCAAAGTGGCTCAGGACTGTTCATGGCTACTTGCTACTCTAAACAACAACACCTGTCAGACACTAAAGATTACTTAAAACAATTTACAGGACCTCATACCAGGTAAATATTTTATTAATTAATAAATCAATAAACCTGAAAGTTATATAATTGCAGACAACATTATCATTGAAACTTTTAGTAATTTTTTTTGCTAATACTTATGGATTGTATTCTGCAAGGTTTACATGGTTATTGTGATACATCCATTTATTGGATATTGAGACTCAGTTTTTTCTTCTTATTATATCCCTAAGAAAATGGTTTGATAACAGAGCCAAGAATGAGGTACTTTTAGGAATGACACAGTCTTTACAGACTAATGAACAGCTGGCTGGCAGGATTAATACCATCAAAAATCAAAAGTTATCTGAAAAAAATTAATACAATTGAAAAGGGTAACATTAATTTGACAGACAAAACTGAATCCATATCAAAGGATACTGAGAAATTATCTGAAAGAATTCATATTGTTGAATTTGACAATCAAAATTTGTTAAAAAGTTATGATAGGTTAACAAATAGATCTCTCCAGGATAGCAATCTGCATGCCATCCAAATAGTTTCCAAGGATAAGTTGTTATCTTTAAAGTAAAAACTTCAGACCTTAGAATCATATTGCAGAATGAGAACCAGAGGCTAGGTGCCTCAATGAAATCACTAGAAATACATACAGGCTAGGAGATTCAGGCTTTACAAAAGACAGTAATAAAAAGATTTGAAATGATTGAGGAAATTATTAGAGCTAATGAACAGGAAAAGAAAGTACAAGGACAGGATTCAACATCACCAGAAGCTGTCAGAGATGACTTACCCAGGGTTATAGCTTCCTACTCTGTAATCTACTCCAACAAAGCATCAAGTTCTAAAGGCCCAAAAGAATCCAAAGAAGGTAGATGGATACCTATAGGAATGAATGATCTAAAATAAATTAAGAAAGCTGTCATAAATTATGGCTTGCATTCTGCATTTGTTAGGGAGATGATAAAGACATGGGCTTCTAGCATTAAGGTGACACCAAATGACTGGCTTCAGTTAGTTTCAGCAGTCCTGGATGATGAGCCTCAACTGATGTTTAAGTGTTATTTCAAAGAAGATGTTAAAATTTTAGAACAACAGGGAAAAGCAAAAGGACTTGAGAATTCCAAAGATCAAATTATTGGTGAGGGCACTTATGCTGACCCACAGGCTCAAGCACTTTACAATGAATAAATCTTGTCCCTATGCTGCAAAGCAGCCTTAAATGCCTGGGACAGGATTTAAGAACTAAGAAAACCAATTGAATCATACACCAGCATTAAACAGGGTCAGAGAGAACCCTTTAGTGACTTTTTACAAAGACTAACGAAGGCTGTACAAATAGGAGTAAGAGACCAAGATGCTAGACAAGTACTGATTGAATCTGTGGCTTTTGAAAATTCCAATGTAGAATGCAAAAAGATACTTGGGCCTTTAAAGGTTAGATCAGCACCAATGGATGAATGGATCCAGCATACAATGAACATTGAGACATTTGACTATAATACTGAATCGTGGATAGGAGAAGCAATTTCCAAAGATATGAGGAGACAGCAATATGCCAAATATTTTAATTGTGGTAGAATAGGACATCTGAGAAGGGATTGTAGACAAGGAACTTGTAGGAATAATATCTCCTCTGGGAATGGCAAGAATTGGAGGACTTCAGGTATATGTAGAAGGTGTGGCAAAGGTCAACATTGGACCAATGAATGCAGATCAACAGAAGACAGACAAGGCAACCTGATACCATCAGGAAACTCCTTGGGAGGCCCCTTGCAGGCCCCCAAGTCAAAAATGGTATAGTCATTCCCAGTCACTGTGGAGGACATGTCTTACCAGGAAAATTTAAAAAATCTAGAGCTTTCTGTAAAAAACCATATTTTTCTAGATGATAGACTAAACAAGGAGGATAAATAAAACATTCCAATAGGAAAAAGGAAATATATATCCTGGCAGACTTCTATAAATGATCAAAGACCAAAGCTAAGAGTGCATATAAATGGCATTGTAATTGTGGGTTTGATTGACATGGGTATCATTACTCCAGAATCTTGGCATCCAAATTGGCCTCTTCAAGAGGCAGATGTTCAGACCCTAGGAATGGGAACCCTATCTCAAGTGAAACAAAGCCCAAGATGGGTTGAATGCATAGGGCCAGAAACACAGATAAGAAAACTGAGGCCATTAATATTGCAGTGAATTTATGAGGTTACAACCTATTGCAGCAATGGAATACCGAGATTGACATTCCTGCAGTCCCATAAACTAACAATTCTGGGAAGGATATTATAAGGTACTATACACAAAGGTCACCAGCCATTTAGGCTGTACAAAAACACAAAGCAACTAGCAAACTTTAGAGGTACCAACAGCCCTACCTTTAAAGTGGTTAACTGAGAAACCAATATGGGTTAAACAGTGTCCGTTAACAGAAGATAAACTACAGGCTTTAGAACAGCTGGTACAGGAGCAACTAGATGCTCACCATATTGAAGAATCAACCAGCCCTTGGAATTCTCCTGTGTTTGTTGTTAAAATTTAATCTGGTAAGTGGAGAATGGTGACAGATCTAAGAGCTGTCAATAAAATAATTCAAACTATGAACCCTCTATAATCTGGAATTTCTCTGTCTTTTGTATTACCAAAAGTATGGCCTCTTTATAGTTATTGATTTGGAAGATTGTTTCTTCACTATACCTTTACAAGAAAAGGACAGAGAAAAATTTGTCTTCACAATGCCTACTTATCATAATTCTCAACCTACAAGGAGATACCAGTGGACTATCCTTCCACAGAGAATGCTCAATAGGCCAACCCTATGCCAATACATTGTAAGTCACCATTGGAAATAATATGTAAAAAAAATTCCTAAATCTATACTTTATCATTGCATGGATGACATTATGCTATCTGATTCAAACACAGATACTTTAGAAAAAAATGTTTGAAGAAATAAAGAAAGTTTTGCCAAAATGGGGATTACAAATTGCTCCTGAAAAAATACAGAGAGGAGATTCTGTCAATTACCTAGGTTATAAAATAGGTTTACAGAAAATTAAAACACAAAAGGCACAAATTAAGAGAGACCAATTGCGGACTCTGAATGACTTTCAAAGATTGTTAGGAGATATTTCCAGTCTATGACCAGCTGTTGGGATAACACCTGACCTAATATTTCATTTAAACAAAACCTTAAATGGTGACAGACTTAAACAGTCCAAGAGAATTAACAGCTGAAGCAGAAAAGGAATTGATTGTGGTTGAAGAAAAATTATAGGAGGTACATATGGATAGGGTGAATTCAAATCTTAATGGAATTCTAGTCATACTGATTTCAGAATTTCCCCCACAGAAATTTTAATGCAAAGGGAAGATATTATCTTAGAATGGATATTTTTACCACATAAAACAAGTAAAAAATTAAAAACTTATGTGGAAAAAGTCTCTGAATTAATTATAGAAGGAAAATTGAGATTATAGTGTCTTTTATTTCTGGTAAAATTTAAAAAAATATGGGATGACAATGAACCTTGGCAAAGAGCTGGTGCTAATTTTTTAGAAGAGATTAACAGCAATTATCCCAAAGGTGATACAAACGTTATGGGGACCATGGGAGAGGGTTGAAGGGGAGGGGAGAGGCAGGGAGGGTAGCAGAGAAAAATGTAGAGCTTAATAAAAATCAAAATAATAAAGAGAACTACTTGGATCCTTTTTCGCATTGTATAGGATACAACAATAACTGGAAACCATACATTCTATACTGATGCAAATAAATCAGGAAAGACAGGTTACAAATCAGAAGAATTAAGTAAGGTGGAACAAAGCCCTTATAATTCTGTCCAGAAGGCAGAATTATATGCTATTCTCATGGTGCTAAGGCATTTTAAAGAACCTCTTAATATAGTTACTGACTTGCAATATGCAGAAAGTGTTGTTTTGCATATTGAAACCACTGAATTTATACCAGATGATACAAAATTCACCTCATTATTCATACAGGTTCAAGATATAATTAGGAATAGGCTTTGTCCCATATACATAACACACATCCGATCCCATATGGGTCTGCCAGGTCCTCTAACACAAGGTAATGCAGAAATTGATCAATTACTGATTGGAAGTGTGTTGAAAGCCTCAGAATTCCATAAGAAACATCATATCAATAGCAAAGATTTAAAGAAAGAGTTTTCTATTACATGGCAACAAGCTAAGGAGATCATAAAGAGATGTCCTACTTGTTCTTTCTATAACCAAACACCACAGGGACTAACCCAAAGACTACTCAAAGGAATAAAATCTGGCAGAGAGAGAGAGAGAGAGAGAGAGAGAGAGAGAGAGAGAGAGAGAGAGAGCTGGTTTTGGAGTTGGACTACAGCTCTGTCCTTCTTTAAATCGAAGCATGTTGTTAAAGGACAAATTCAGAGTTTCTGTCTCAGGTCAAGATCCATTCATCTGGGACAGAAAGAAGGAAGAATTTAGAAAAAAAATTACTTTTCTTCATACCTATTTTTGTCTCTGTTATACCCTTCATTGAATATATATATCTGTATATGTCTATATAAATAATGTTTAAATTTTCCACAATGAACAATGAATTTTCCTGCAGTAGTCTTTGAAGTTTCCAGGAAGAAGATGGGGCCCCACAACAACAACTCCACCTGGTTGATATGACGTCATGATACTGACAGCGCTACTATAAGACCTGTTTTGGGTACCAGCTCAAGATGGTTCCAACTTGGTTAGCTGAAATGATGCACTTTTTTACAAAGTTCTGACCAGAACTCCAAATAGGAACCTCAGAAAAACCATACTGAATACTCATAGACTATTTGCAATGATACCAGACAGAAATCTCAGAACTTAACCACCATTTTACTTTCACATGATCCCATAGAAAGAACATCACCCCCATGACAGCTGGAAGTAATTCTAAAAGATGATGTTCCCTCTCCCAACAAAATTTGTCCTCAGGGTTAGGGATATTATTTGGGGGTTGATTATAATTGGTATAGGGTTGGGGATTATGGGGGAAATTTTGTAGTCTCGGGGATCTCTTTGAAATAAAGGAGGGAGGAAATTGCATGGGATAATAGATTAGTGTGAGCTTACTCACACTAATAATAATAGTAATAGAGTGAATACTTGTGAGCTATTATTTATAGGCAATTTACATTTGTTTTTTTAAATATTTATTTATTATGTATACAATATTCTGTCTGTGTGTATTATGTCTGCAGACCAGAAGAGGGCACCAGACCTCACTACAGATGGTTGTGAGCCACCATGTGGTTGCCTGGAATTGAACTCAGGACCTTTGGAAGAGCAGGCAGTGCTCCTAACCACTGAGCCATCTCTCCAGCCCCTATTTATAGGCAATTTACATTTGTAAGGGTAAGACAGTTTTGAAAAATTTCCTGCCTCTGAAAATGGTCTGTCAGTTACTCTAGGCCTTAGCCAAAGTTGGTTGCTCAAATGTTGCAAATGAGACTTTGGGTGATTGCCCAGGTAGCCAGTTGTCTCTGTCATTTGTTGCACATTTTGGAAGTTGCTTGATTGCACTTCCTGCTTACTCAAGTAATATTATTTCCTTTCTTGGGTCTTCAATGGGGTTGAAGACTAGATAGTTGTAGTTACTTTCTTCTCATGACTTGGCCAAGTTATTTATTATACAAGACTTAAACTCATTAGGATAGGATAATTATTGAAACATTTATTACATGTTTCTTGCTTGATATTGTTTATGCTGGTTGTAATTCTAACTTTTATACCTGATATTTGTCCTTATTGTATATAATTTTGTATTAGGCTTAGAATTTTCTTATTTAAACGGGAGTTGCTGTAGGAATTTCTACCACCAGTAGCCTTTAAGTTACCCGCCCACTTGGCATGGCCTCTTATACTATTTATGCCTAAGTAAAGCACACACACAACCTCTTTCCTGGCTGCTGGATTTGGATGCTGTTCCCCATTCGAGCAGAGGACTGTGATCTGTGAGTCTACCCCTAAGTAAATAACCTTTTATTATACTCAATTCTGAGCTAGTGTGGGATTTCTTTTTTAGTGTCCTTCTTCACTTATTTGCTGTCCAATGCAGAGTGGTCAGCTTTGAAACCATATACATAATAAGAAGAAAAATGGAGTTAACAGGTTGTATTTATATGTAATCGTGTGCCCATCACACATATACACTTATACACAAACACACACTAACATACACATATACACACACTTAAACATGCACACAAACATACACATACAAGGATAATGAAAAAGAAGTTATTAATTTAAGAGTGAGGCAGACATGTAGGGCATTCTAAGGAGAACGACTAGAGAAGGTGTCTGGAAGGAAGTAAGGGATATGGGGAGTGCTGTAATTTTATGACAATTAAAAACATGATTTTAAAAGTAAGTTAAAATGAAATATTATTGCATGAGGACCTTGGGGGAGGTCTGAAGGGAGGAGGGGAGAGGCAGGGAGGGGATCAGAGAAAAATGTAGAGCTCAATAAAAATCAATAAAAAATGAAATATTATTAATAAGACAAGGCAACCAAATCAATAAACAAGCTAAAGACCAAAAATTGTCAAAGAAAGAAATAGTAATGACTGACAAATACTTTTAAAATGGTTCAGCATCATAAATCATATGGAAATGCAATTTTAAATTACTTTGAGATTTCATGTCACTTTAATCAGGATGACAAAAGATCAATGACAAAAAAATGCTAGTGTGGACAGGAATAAAAGAACCATTATTCACCGTCACTGGTTGTGCAAGCTGGTGCAATCACTTTGAAAATCATTGTGAAAAGTCCTTGAAAGGCAAGGATAAGAAGAAACCTATGACTCAGTTTGACACTCCTGGACATACACCTAAAGGAATTTTTTCCTAATGTCATACATTACATCCCTACTATGGTTTCCAGTGCCTCCACTCCTTCCAGCTTGCCACCACCCACCTCCCGTATCCCCAGATCCACTTCTTCTCTGTTTCCCTTCAGAAAAGAGCTGGCTTCCTAGGGTTATCAAATGAATATGGCATAACAAGTTACCATAAAACTAGACACAAACCCTTATTGTAGAGAGCTGCGTGCAGCCACGCCTTAAAGATGGCGCTGGCTTCTGCCCTCCACCTTCCCGATGGTGAGTGCTCTCTGTGATAAACAACTCCATATTTGGCTAAGGCTAAAGATCTGGCTTGCTTCCGCGTACCTGGACCTATCTGTAGTGCCCACGTGGCGTGCCAAGGTTGGCTACCCAGAGGCTACTTAAGCTGCAGGTGGGCTTCCCCCGGGGGAGTGTGTGAGTGAGAGAGAGAGAGAGAGAGAGAGAGAGAGAGAGAGAGAGAGAGAGAGAGAGAGAGAGAGAGAGAGAGTCAGAAGATTGTTCAAGGTTCCTGAATAAACTGCAGAAAGAAGAGTTCGGTGTTGCGTCTTCCTTGCTGGTCGAGGCGGCTTGCGACACCTTATATCAAGGCTGGACTAGGCAGCCCAATATGAGGAAAAGTGTCCCAAGAGCAGGCAAAAGTGTCAGAGACAGCGCCCACTCCGACTGTTAGGAGTTCCACAAGAACACGAAGCTACACAACCATAACACACATACAGAGAACCTAGCATAGACCCATGCATGCTCTGTGGTTGTCACTTCAGTCTCTGTGAACCCCTAAAAACACTGCTTAGTTGGTTCTGTGGGCCATGTTCTCCTGGTGTCTTTGTCCACCTGGCTCCTACAATCCTTCTTCCCTCTCTTCCAGAGGGTTCCCCAAACTCCACCAAATAACTTTACAACTGACTACCAAGATACTTGTGTTCTGTGGCCTGCACAGAGAGAGGTCTACACTCTAAATCTCTGCAAGAAAAGCCATGTGCCAGTGCAGGATGTGGTGCTTGCAATGGAGCCTGGTGCTGCTTACTTGAGCCCCTTGATCCTCCCTGTCCATCTGAAGCAGCAATGGAGAGAATCCATGCAATCATATTCCTGTGGGACAGATTAGAGATGAGGACTTGGATGGAAGAGTCTCAGTTCACTGTTCAGAACATCTGTTGTCCATAGCTCTGCTGGATTCTCTGGCATGAGCTCCAGTAAGATGCTCTGCAGACTGCGCAGCTCAAAGAGCCAGGATTTATTTCCCACAGCTCCAAAGGACACACATGTGAGAGCATGCTTTAGATGCTCTCCTCTGCCGTGTGGTTCAGTGATAGCCATCTTTCCTTTGTCCCTCCCTTTAGTGTCTCATGTCGCTCTGTGCCTTACCTTTCTCACCACGACAAGGACCTGCCCATGTGACATCAGGAGACATTAGTCTGCTCTCTGAAGACCACACCTCTAAGTACAGGTGCTGTCTAGAGTTCTTGGGGATAGAACCACAACACTCAAATATCTGAGACAAGCATGTCGTCCCACGAGAAATGTCCTTCATTTCAGGTCCAATCTCCAACACAAGCTATAAAAAACCTGGAGACTGTGATTTGATGATACTTTAGCAAAATACAGCAACTTCCCATGCTATGCCAAGCTGCTCCTCTGTGGTAGCAAACCACGTGTGATGTGTAAATTGCAACTCAACTTAAATAGCTAATGCCTATATTCGTGAACATTAGTATTGAAAAAAATCGTCTTACTAATTATAACCACATGCATAATTATTTAACTTCAAATCTTTGTAAAATTGTGGGTTTGCCTAAAGCTCTGCCTGGTTCATGCCAGTGTCAGAAGCTCAAATGTAGGTTCCTTTGTAATGAAACATCAGTCATTTATTGACTTCAGACCTTTGACCAATGGGTGTTTCCTTGAGCAACCATACCAAGTCCTAGTCCAACCCACTCCCCATGGATTCAGCTGCCTTTAACCATTCTGCTCTGTAAAGCCTGACCTCCAGTCAGGAAGAATGAGGAAAGTCATAGATGTGGAACTTTGTGAGACCTCAGGTAGGAGGAACACCTGGGGAGGAGGCAGTTTGACCTCTGGACTCCCTCTTCTCTCCCTTTCTTCTATCCAGCCTCTATTCAAGGGTTGCTATAGTTTCATGCAGGAGACTTCGTAAGTTCCACAAAGCCATTTTTCTTCAGGATTTCATAGGAAATGGGGTGAATAACCAATTAAGGAGGGCAGGGGGAAAGAATATTGTAGTTTTTAAATAACATTGCAGTTAGGAGAAAGCCACACAGTGGCCATGTTGACAATTATGTAGAACTGCTTCTACTAGTCCACAAACAACCACTGAGTCTGTATCACACATTGAGGTCTGACACTGACTACACAATAAGTAATGGTTTGTTGTATGCTAAAACTACAAGTTAGTAATAGGTAATAATTAAATAGATTATAGGTAGATGAAAGATAGAAGACAGAGTTTTCCATCTTGTACAAAAGAAGATAGCATTTTAAGAGGTTAAGCAATTCTGTCCTGATTAAATTTTAATATGGCCAAGAACATAAATTTGAAATAATATTGAGTTAGTTTTTGATATGACTTTACTCAGACAACAATGAATTAAATTTTAAAATTCCTCCAACAAAGGATATGTATAATTCAAAATAGTAATGCAATATTAAAAAGGCATTTTTTTGCAAGGAAGAAGTATTTATTTAGACCATCAGCAAAAGGGTGCTTTATTCAGGAAGTGAAACAGCAGTGACAACTTCCCTGCCCAGGTGGCACAGGGTAGGTAGACAGCTGCTGCTCCTCCCTCTGAGCATCTACAACACTGAAATGTTGAGGAAGGACATTCTCAGCAGCCCCTTGAGAAAAGCAGGGAAACAGCCTCCAAGAAACGCCTTCCCTATCAGATGTCATCAGAGGCACATAGAGGGTGAGGGGTGGGGAAGATTCCTCTGCATCCATGAAATGCTTTGAAAGGAAGAGGGGGATTCTCCGGAAGTAGAAGAAACAGATTTTCTTCATTTGCCCTGTTCTGGTGACTCCTGAAGCCCTCACTTGCTCTTGGGTGGGCACTTTGGCTGGCAGGGTGTAGAAGGTTGCACAGGTGGGCATTTCTGCTGCCATGACTGAGGGGGGCATGGCTCAGGGCACTTTGGAGGAGGACAAGGCTCTGGGCACTTTGGAGGAGGGCAAGGCTCTGGGCACTTTGTGGGTGGGCACACAGGAGGAGGCTGGCAGGGCTGCTTGCACTGCTGCTGTTGGTAAGACATCGCACTGAAGTCTCAGAACCTGAAAGACATTACATAGCGGTTCTCACAAGAGGTCCCCACAGAGAATGAAACTAGGCTTATGGGCTGCAGAGCCTTTGCTTCTCTTCCTGCGAACCTGTGTGAGAATCTCCCGCTTCGTTCTAGGACGTCGTGGGCTCTGTTTTCTACTTTAGCATTTTTTTCAGTAGCTTTAGCCAACCTTTTCTTTATCTCATATCATTTTTCCTAAGAATATATTTCTGCTCCACAGCACTGGCGATGATATTCATGTGAAGGGAATATCCTCATCGCCTTGGCATTGTTGTAAACAGTACCCATCTCATGCTAGCATATTCCAGGTAGAATGACTAGGCAGCACAAAAAAAAAAAACAGCTGTTGAAAAAATAGGTGGGCCTTTCAACTGCTTGTGACATAAGCATTTGAAAAAGATTCCATCAAGATGTGAATACAAGAAAAATACATGTTTTGTTTTGTTCTCATTTCAAACCAAAACTTTGATTATCTTGCTTTTTTGAGTAGATATCGAATTATAGCTCAAACAAACACAAAGCAAGCTAGCCCATTACATGCTTGTCCTGTGTTCCTAAAGTTATATCTGCTGTCACATTTAACACATGATCAGTTTGGACCCACCAAGCTTACTGTGTTTAGATTAAACTCATCACATGAGAATACCCCAAAGGCAGACCCATTCAAGAACTCAAGAAATCAGACTCACCAGGTGCTCCGGAATAGATCAGTGCTTGAGTCCCAAGGATACTGCACCCAAACACTGAGAGTCTCTTTATAGGACTGCCTGCCTCACCCAGTGCCAAGTGGATCTGCCTAGCATGGGCAGGTCCAAGAATTTCCTAACATAAATGCAAATCCATCCATAATTGGATGGATGGGACTCTGCGAAGTAGGAAATATCCCATCCTTGGTTATCATCACTGGGTTGAGTCTCCTGTGACTCAGAGACTCTCCTTTCCTCTTGGTTCCAGTCATTAGGCAGCTGGAAAAGTTGGGGAATTCTCCCCCAGCTTGTTAGAGCTCTTTCTTGACTGAAGACCACACCCCTTTCTGTGCCACAATCATCCTTTGTCTTACACGCATGTTTTTATATTATTTGTTCTTCTTTAGCTCATTGCTATTTTACAGTGCATAAATTCATTTCCATTTTGGGGTTTTTTTGGGGGGGTGATAATTTTGTTTGTTTGTTTGTTTTAAATTTCCTCAGACATTTACAAGTTTGTTAGAAGGAAGAAGAGAAGCAAAAGAAAGTTTATTCTGGCCCGAGTTCCCCTTTAACAAGCCCTGTGGTCAGGGTCTTCTATTTGCCCTAAGTTTACATTTTTTCTAGAAATATAGAGAAATAATACCTGTCTTTCAGAGTAAGTGCTAACAACATTGGGCCATCTGTGATCCTGTTCAGCATAAAATTTTCCCGCTCATCTTTCCTTGCCCCGGAGAATCTCAGATGTGACCTACATTCCCAGCCTTTTGGTAGCTGTCATCTTCCCACTGAGAATGGGGCTCCTCTCCATGGATACTTTCTGTCGCAGAGGAGCATGAAGTCTCCAGTGCTGTTTTTCTCTGCTTCCCACAAGGACGTATGCTACAGCCTTTTAGTAAGTTGGTTAGTTAGAGTTAGTTAGTTAGTAAGTTAGTTAGTTAGAGTTAGTTAGCTAGCCAGTCAGCCAGTTTGTTAATGAGTTAGTCAGTATGTTAGTGTTTGTTAGTGTTTTTTTTTTCAAGACAGGATTTCGCTCTGTAAGTTCTAACTGCCCTGGAACTCACTCTTTAGACCAGTGTGGCCTTGAACTCACAGATATCCACCTGTCTCTGACTCCTAATGCTGGAATTAAAGGCATGAGCCACCATCACCCATCAGCCTTTTCATTTTTTATAAAACATACTCTCAATCATCATATGAAAGAAAAAGGGAGTCATGAACAAATATCTCAACCATTCGCTAAACCATTTGTTTAGCGGACCTCACATGCGCAGTCCCCAGTGGTGCTTCCTAAGCAGAACAAGAAGGCCTGGGCATCACATAGAAATAATTGAAATTAAATTAGGAAAGGGTGATGAGAGCACTAAAAGTATGAAATCTGAGGCACAATATGAAGTTAGGTCAGACTCATGTGCTGAATTGTACTTACTAACTTTCCAGGTAGATTTACTAGCTTTGAAGACAGGATTTCAAAATTCTTTCTGTAAACATATTTTTCTGACTTTTCTACAAGTTCTTCCCCCACTCTACCTCTCCACCATCTTCTCCTCCATATAACAACAACACTGCTCTGTGTTAGACCAGTGCTAGCACTCACTGGTCACAGAAGACACTGTCAAAGCATTTGCAGACTCTCCCCATTCCTGTCCCTTCCCCTCTTCCCACAATCCCTAGGACTAGGTAACTATGTAGTCAACATTCACAGTGACATTGCTAGAGTCACTTCGATCAAATGGTTAAAAACTTCAAAAGTCCCCTCAGAGTTAGAATCTGGGGTGGTGTAGGAAGTCCTTCTTTCTATGTGTTGCTTTCGTTGGTTGACTAAAGAAACTGCCTTGGCCTTTTGATAGGGCAGCACTTAGATAGGTGGAGTAGACCAAACTGGATGCTGGGAAGAAGGGCAGTGTGGTAGATGCCATGAACCTCCTGCCTGATATGGACGCAGGGTAGAATCTGAGAGAAATAACTGTGCCCATTTTCCCAAATATTGCTTATAAATGTTCTTTTACATTTATAGGGGGATATGATATAGATATGAATAATTTGCATTGATATGAATCTTGGTTTACTGATACTAATTTAAAGTCAATTTTGTTATATGCGTATTTCTGATCTTGATTAAGGTATTGTGATTGTGTAGTTAATTTAAAAAATGTAATGTATAATTAGGAAGTATAGGTTGTTAATGGATAATCATCTATAACAGTCAAGTTTGTAGTCATGTTAGTTAGATTTTTCTAGATGTGCATAGATATATTTCAGATAGGCATTCTTCATATCTTTCAAAGACTACAGAATATGGCATTTAAAATGTTTTAACAACTTAGGGTTTTTCATGACAATGAGACACGTCTGCTCCTGGCAACACCAGCTACTTCAAGAGGAAGATGGGTATGGAAGAGGCTCATTATGGAGTTTTATAGCCATTTGGGCAAGAAACTGCTCTTGCCTGGACTGTTGCATAAACTGGACACAAAGAACCCACAGAGAGAGGACTGCTGAACTTGCCTAAAGGTGAGATGATCCTTCGGGGTTCCTGCTTCATGAAAGAGTCTGTGAGACATTCTTCAGGATACAGAAGAAAGTGAACTGTCTTTGAATTTTCCTGCTTCATGGAAATGTCTGCTGGATACTATGGGCCTGTAGGCTGAAGATGGATGCCCCAACAGTACAGAAGAACTTTGGGTGGCTGTACAGGCAGTGAGATGTCTCTGTCATTTCTAGAGTTTTGGAAATTGCTTACTTCTTGTTTACTTAGGTAATATTATCTCCTTTTGGAGTCTTTGATAAAGTTGAAGAATTTATAGATATAGTTTTCCTTAGTTATTATAAAAGATAAAGTAGATATAAATATTGTAACTGTAATTTTTGCTTGATAATTGTTTTGTTATATGTAATTTTACTATGTTAAAGTTAAAGCCTTCCTTTTTGTTTAAACAGATAAAGGGGAAATGGTGTAGGAGGTTCTTCTGTCTATGTGTTGCTTTCATTGGTTGAATAAAGAAACTGCCTTGGCCTTTTGATAGAGCAGTACTTAGATAGGTGGAGTAGACCGAACTAGATGCTGGGAAGAAGGGCAGTGTGGTAGATGCCATGAATCTCCTGCCTGAGATGGACGCAGGGTAGAATCTTGCCGGTAAGCCACAGTCACATGGTGAGTTAGCCAATAAGAGGCTTGAGCTAATGGGCCAGGCGGTGATTTAATTAATACAATTTCTGTGTGATTATTTTGGGGATTAAGCTAGCCGGGCGGCCAGGATGAAAAGCAGGCCCACTCCTCCTTTAACACTGGGGTGTGAGGAAAGCATGAAAATCAAAGGGGTCTATGAACTGTGAAACAGGAAAGGGTCTAAGAGTAAGAGCAATAAAGATTTGAATGGGATCAAATGTAGTGTATTCATGAGTAGATAGGTCATAAGAAAACCCCTCACTTTGTACAATTAATATTCACTAATAGAGCTTATTGAAAAGTTACATCATAATACTGCAAGCAACAGAGTGAGAGTAGCTGTCATTTCTTTGCAAACTGGGGTGGTTAAGTTGAACGAGTTCCTTGCAGATCAGCTATAGCATGGGTTCTCAACCTATGGGTTGTGAATCCTTGGGTGTTAGAATGACCCTTTCACAGGGATCACCTAAGACCATCTGAAAACACAGATGATTTGTGACAGCTGCAAAATTATAGTTATGAAGTGGCAATGAAAATAATTTTATAGCTGGAATTCACCACAACATAAGGAACTGTACTAAAGAGTCACAGCGTTAGGAAGGCTGAGAACCACTGAGCTGTCCCAGATAAAGAATGCAGACTTTCTCCAGATTTGAACCTCCAAGGGCTGAGGCAAAAAACACAGCATAATTCTCGCTCTCACTCTCCCTACCATTGTGGACAAAATGTCGAATGAACCATGTTTTATTACTGCTAAGGGTCAAAAGTTCCATGCTCAAGCCCAGAACTTCTGCTTCCTCACTGCTGAAGGAATTTCATGAATTCCTGCACAACGTGAGAAGTAGCAGAGAAGAGCAAAAGATTTCAATTTTTCTAATACATGGCAGTTTCCCCAAATTTTACTACTATATCTCATATACCTTTGAACAAAATGGCTCCTGCACTCAAGATTATACACTACATTATGAAATAAATGTAAAAAATGGAAACTGTAGCAAAATATTCCTGATATCTCCAGAGAAATGGTGACTGCAGCTACCATTGGATTTCTACCTTCTGCTCATTCCCACCATCCTTTCATAATCTTCCCAAATCAGATAAACTGTATGAGATATATTATAGAATTATTCCATATCTATTATTTTTATTGGATTTATTTAGCCAGTTGGGTGGGGAGAGGCATATGCCAAGGTGTAGGTTTGGAAGTCAGAGGACAACTTGTGGGATTCAGTTCTCTGTTTCCTCTTTGTGGGTCCCAGGGATCAAACCCAAGTGGTCAGACTTGGAGGCAGGAACCTTGACCAACAGAGCCATCTTGCAGGCAGTATAGGTCCAACCACGCTCCATGAGAAACCATTGCAATATAGAAACTCTCACAAGAGTATGGCATTGATTCAAGGGAAACCATTTTACGGTAAGCCATCTTTCTAAATTCTAACTAAATCAAAGTTTTGAAATATTTATTTTAAAACATCAAAACTCTGAATCAAACAAGAAAAAGGTAAAAGACTACTACTGTACATCAGAAACATTGAGCAGGCACAGTGCTAGCAGCAGGATTTTTGTGGGTGGTGTTTTCTTCTTTCTTTTTTTTATAGAAAGCATTAAAGAGAAACTAAATTTCCACCCAACCATGATGCATGTTCTTTATTCATGAAACTAAGAGGAAATACATTGTCAGGTAATGGAAACACCTGCCTGAATCAGAGAAGTCACAGTTCAGGGTGTGGTGGGCTCCTCTACCCAAGGTCTTGAGAAACTTAGACTTGAGGTGGCCCTTCTTTACAGAGGAGCAATTTAACCACTGCCAAAAAGAACTGCTGCTGCATTGCATTCTGGGCAGAGCAGTAAGGAAGGCTAGTCAAGATAGGATAAAAGACAAGATGGTGATTCAGAGCCTTGATTTTGGAAGAAGCATTTGTTCTTAATTCTTGGGTTAATTCTCAGTTATCTAATATAGTATACTGCCTCCCACAGAGTGTTCCCAAATGTTTCCTTCATTTCTTCAACTTTCAAAGGAAAACATATATGCTGTGACCTCCTACCACCCTGCCCCATGTCAGTATCACAAAAGCCATTAGTGATCATGAAGTGTACTGAGGCTAAGAGGACTTAGGCTGGGGAGGAAGCAGTGTGCTTATGCTTACTTTAAATGATACTTTAAATGCATTAATTTATGTGAGAGTGTGAATGCGTACTTTTGTAAGAAGTATGACATGCCTTCCACTGGCTGCTAGATAGCAGCAGGGAGAAGACAACAATATGGGCCACTTGTTACCCAAGAGATAGTAGCTATATGTCTACATGTCTGCTTGTTTTCCTCTGGCTGCAGCAGCTGCTGCTGTCATCTGATGCTTCCCTGATTCTCCCGGCACGGCTCAGTCTTCAGATGTAAGCAGGGAAGAGCTGTGAGGACCCGTCTATCCTACAGTGTCCACTTGAGATGAGCATACCCCAGAAGGGTCACCTTAACAGCTAAAAAATACAGTGGAAATTCTTCAGAAATAGGGATGCTCTGGTCTCAGCAGTCTTCTCTTGGTAAACAGCTCATTCCCTAATGTTGCAATAGCGTGATTCATTGCAGACAATTTCATATGGCAAAGAAATTTTTTTAAGCTTTACCTATCATAACCTGCATTTGAATTTCAAAACTGTGAAATAATGGATAATGCCAACTGGAAATCCTGAAAGTTTCAGAACTATAGTTTTGAAAGAAATTCCCATGGAAAACAAGAAGTATGTGTGTAAATGTTCACAAAATGCTCATAGAAGAGTAGTAGTAATGAAATTATTGGGGATTGAGGTCTGCCTCCACAATATATCTCAAATCTTTCTAGCAGGATTTAATTCTGAAAAATTTAGAAATTTGTCTGCCATAGAAAGACCTTGTCCTGCCACACTCTCCCCATGACACTTCCCCTGTGCTTGCCAGACTCTGAGGCCACCTCACTTTCACAGGCACTGGACTATGAACTTATAAAAAGGAACTACTTGAAGTCCTGACTCTCAGACATGTTATAGAGGCATTACCTCTATACCCTAGACTCCAAGCATAAAGACAAGATTAAATATGCTCAAAACCTGGGGGAACAGAAGTTCCATTTTACGTCCTCACCTCTGGTTTCAAAGGGGGCGTGAGTACAAGTAAACTCATGAGGTCTGACTTTGCTGAGAGTGATAGGTTTCCTCTATCCCCACTGAGACTCTGACCCCTAAAGGCAAAGTGTTCGCGTTTGTCTGTTCTTTAATATGAGTCTTCACTCCACAGCTCCTCATTGGCTACACAAGCAGACACAGATGTGCCACTCACCAGCAAATATCAACTCCAAATGGCAGACCTGACTTTGATTTTCTTGCATTAATCCATCTGTAAATTCTGGAATAGAGTCTGTCAAATAGTTGACATTGAATAAATCTTTATCTGGTTAGCTCATGAGTAACTTCTTTTCTTTTCCTCAAACACAACACACATTATTCCACTTGAACATAACTGATTTGATGAGATCACCAAAACTCTTCCCTAAAGTATACACTTCCAAAGGAAGAAGAAATGAGAGCAAGGTGAAACAAAGCCCCACCCTTAGCCTTTGCCCTTCAGTTGAGTTCTAAGCAAGGCAGAAACATTGACTCACCCAGGCAACAGGACACCTGATACCATCCCTTGCCAGGACTCAGAGAGTTTTTGGTGAGATCAGTATTATTCACAATGTCTTAATAATAAGTCTCTACAAACCATGTCATTATCATTGAGTCTACAACTGGAACATAGCCTCTCAGACACACCAAGGGACTTCCCCTGGGAGAAAGCAATTCCTCATGTCCTTCTGGCATATTCATGACATAATTTCTTAAAGGAAGACTTCACTTCCACAACCTAATATTAAAATTTGAAGTTATTTACCTAAATCTGGAACACATCCACAAGAACCTCACATTTCTGAACATACACCCCCCCCAAGTGTCTGTTGTCCATGACAATGAAAATACTGATACTCTTGAAGGCACAGCGCATGGACTTCTCAAAGGAAAACTATATTACAGACTGGATCTTCAGGATCAACCAATTTCTCTTCAGGCAAAGAGTACACATGGTGTCAACTGTCATCAAGCAAAAAGCCAAATCAGTGTTTTGAAGTCTTTGAGATGAATGTTGCAGGCAGACATCACAGATGTTCATTTGAATTCAGCTGACCTCCATCTGAAATGCTTGGCCTCTGTCAGACATCCCTAGTCCTCCAAACATCATTACATGCTTTTTTAGCTCACGAACATGATCCTAGACATTTACCCTGTGTTTAGACTAACATTTTTTTTATTTTTATGTATTTCCTATATTTTATCTGCATCTATATAAGTGTGCCATGTGTGCAGTACCTGTGAAGGCTAAAAGAGAAAGCCAAATCCTCTGAAACTGGAATTATAGGTGGTTATTAGCTCCCTAATGTGGGTACTTGAAAGTGAACCCTGATCCTCTACAAGAGCAGCAACTGCTCTTAACCACTGAGCCATCTCTCCAGTTCCAAGACAAGCATATGATATACAGTTGCAAAAATCTAAATAACAGAGTTGGTTTTATTCAATTGCACAGTTTTCTAAAAGTTCATCTTCTGGGTGGTGTGATACTTTATAGACAGGATCAGGGCAGGGGTTCAGATAGAGCAGAAACAGGTGAGTTTGAGCTGGAGTTGTTCATTTGAGCTGCTCCCCCATGCCTCTGTGTGGAATGCTTCAGTCTTGGGTGTTAACTGAGAAAGCGAAAATAAAACAAAGCCAAAAATTTGCAACCTCCACCTACAGAATACTCCATTTCTAACTCAGTCAGGAGTTTCTTGGTCTTTTATTATCATCATTCCCAAAGGAATAAAGTCCTTTAGTTCCTTTAAGCAAAGTAAGCTTCCATTAAGTTTCTGAACAATGAGGATGAAGTTAAGCCCATTTCCTTTTCTTTGCTGCTAGGGAGACTCTTGGTTGCCCGACATTTGTTAATAGAACTATTTTCTCGACGTACTGACTGCTAGCAGTATTTTTGCCTGTTTGTTTTTTGAGATAGTGTCTCACTATGAAGCCTTGGCTGATCTGGTGTACCATAGCCCTTTCTATGCATATGGCCTTAGGCCACAGCAGACATCTCCTAGGATAAGACACGTTCCCCTTAGAGAACCGCTTCGGAGTGAAAGGAGAATGTAGGTGGTAGAGGAGCATTAAGGATGCAGCAGAAGACATGCAGACAGCAATCATCATCCCAGCGTCCTCTATAGAAATGCTCAAAGGAAATTAGTTCTGCTAAGTGGGGATGGTGCAAGCCCAACATGATCAGGCCAATCTAGCTGTGGTTTATGACTTCCCAAAATTGTCTATTTTGGGGAAGTGGAGGAAGCGCTAAGTAAATGAAGTTCTTAGTAATTGTGCATTGATCACCAGGGCACAGCCAAGTTGAGGACTCCAAGTCCTCAGAACCGTATGGGCCAGGCTGAAGAAGAGTGGCAGAGCTCTCTTTGGGAATTCAAGGATGAGTATTTATGAATGGTTGATCAGTATGTGCAAAGATTAGCAAGTGAAGCTTTCTCCTCCCTGACATTTATATCCTGAGACTATTCACCTACAGAAATCTACCAAGACTAGCTAATACCCCACACCCATACTATGGTATACCCAACTAGCAAGGTGCTGAGGTTCCAGGCTGTGGTTGTGGTGGCAGCAGACTTCACCTGACTTTACGGCACATGTCTATATGTCTGTACTTACTTCCTTTCCTTGCTGCCCCTATCCAGGGTTCTAGGACCCAAACCATTCGGGATGTAGCACACATTTTTTATTTTTGCTATGAATGTAAGAATCCCTACACATTTTCTTGTGACACCCTCAGCCTTCCATAATATCACCAACAATGAAGAGAAAGATTGTAGACTTTGACATTTAATCTGCACATGGTTAGCAGATATGGGAGCCTGTGCTTAAAAGCATAAGGCTGACTGATTCCCAGGAACTCCCTCCGCATTAAGCATTTATACTCAGTGTGAAATTCCCTAACTATCCTAGGAATAAAAGTGATGTAAGAACAGGAATACAGGAGAAAAGAAAGCATCGTTAACAATGGTGCTGAGAAAACTGGGTGTCCACATGCAGAAGAATGAAATTCCATCTGTGTCTATCACCTTGCACAGAACCTGTCTCCAAATGGATAAAAGACCTAAATGACAAAGCCTGAAGTTTCTGGAGACTCCACAGGAGTCGCCCTACGTGACGCACACGTGTAGGAAAGGGCTTTCTGAATAAGATTTCATCTGCCCAAAAACCAAGGCCAGCAATTAAATAGGACTTCATAAAACTAAAAAGCTCCTGCACAACTGAAGAAACATCAGCCAGATGAAGAGGAAACCCACAGAATTGGACAGAATATTTGCCAGCTACACATCTGACAGTGGCTTAATATTCAGATAAAATAAATTTGATTCAGAATCAAGGTGGGATTTGAACAGAGAATTCTCAAAGGAAGAAGAAAATGGCTAAAGAAATATCCCAAAATGTCCATATATCTGTATATCTCTCTTTTTCTGACCACATGAGCCTTTAATTTGCTAAGAAATATGGCTAGGATTAAAGTCGTGGCTTTGGTGACTGGATCCACCCCATGCCTTAGCTTTCTGAGAGTCTAGCTTCATAAGTAAGCTAGAATTATTTATTACCACACCTGTATGGAGTTTCAAGTCCTTGCTACTACCAAGAAGCATACTGTTGGCTATTCATCAACACCATTTAAATGTTTGGTGGTGGGGTCTCAGCTAAAGCTAAGTCAGGAAGCTTCTCTTAAATGAGACACATTTGCCTCTAGCAAACAGAGCCCACCCACCCCCAAAAAAAATGCAGCTACCAAGATGTTGTGTTAAATTCTGATTTTTTTGTGTGTCTAGACTTCCTTTTCAAGCTCTCTCAGGTTTTATGTGGATGTAGTTGGCCCACGTAGGCATGCCATTTTGTAGGCAGAGGCTGCTTGTTCATTCCCGCAGCCATTCAGTCCCAAAGAACCACACAGGGGCCTACATTAATTATAAACTGGTTGGCCTATTAGCTCAAGCTTCTTATTAACTAACTCTTACATCTTAAATTAACCCATAATTCTTGTCTGTGTTAGCCACATGGCTTGGTACCTTTTATCAGTAAGACATTCTCATCTTGCATCATCTGTCTCTGGGTGGTGACTGCAGACTGAACCTCCCCTCTTCCCAGAATTCTCCTATTCTGGTCACCCTCCTATACTTTCTGCCTGGCTACTGGCCAATCAGCATGTTATTAAACCAATACAAGTGAAAAATCTTTACAGGATACAAGACCATTGTCCCACAGCAACCCTTGACTAAGCTAATATGATCTCTAAGTACATTCTAAATATTTATCCTTATAGCCACAGGTAAGTGTCATTCTCGGCTTTTATTAAGGAAAGTTCTCTTTGAACAGAGAAAAATCACAGAAAACCCAGCAAATCAAAACATAAGGTTTGAAGCGAGGTCCCAACTAATCCATTTACAACATAACTCCTGCGCTTCAGGCTCAGGGAGCATTGTGGAAGAGGGGGCAGAGAGATTGTAAGAACCAGAGGAGCAGAGGGTTTGCTGTGAAATTATGCTTCCTAGAACAATCCAGGAAACTACACCCATGAAGTCTCACCAATATAGCGGCCTAACAGTGACCTGAGCAAGGACTATACCAATATTTTGCTTGTATGAAAGGGTGAAATCTCAGGAGACCTTGGCCCTGAACAAATAACTACAGACAGCAAAGGAATTCTAAGAGTGGGTGAAATCGCCTTCCTCAGGGAAGAGCATGCCAATTGGTTATCCATACAGACAAGTAATGTTCTACAGACTGAACAGGGTATATTATGTGTTTAGGATTATATATACATATACATATAGGCCATGAACTTGAAAGATAGCAAAAAGGGTACATGAGAGGAGTTGGAAGGAGGAAAGGGAGAGAGAAAATGAAGTAATCATATTAATTTCAAATATATAGAAAGAAATGAAAAAAGAATAGTCAAAGAAGCATGTGCCATTTGAAAGAAAAGAAAATTTTTAGTTTTTAAATTAAATTTAGTTTTTTAAATATTTTTGCTCAAAGGTTGTCTGAAACAAAGTATGTAGTCATAAATTCATTATCTATTTAGCATTCCCAGCCCAGGGGAGACAGGGTAATGGAAGGAACTTCTTACAAGAAAGGAGCAAGACACAGCACACTCTCTGGAGTCAACAATCTTTTGGTTTGGGTTAAATACATTGAAGTAAGTCAATATTTGATCCAGTGGCTGATATAAGCCCCACAGTCTCCTCTGTGGTCTGCGTAACTCTCTCCCAGGCCTTCTATAGTCTTCTCCAGTTTGAAAACCACTCTCTTTGCCAACTCATCCCAGGTCTCAGCCTCCTTAAGTTAAACATTTAAAAACCCATCATCGAATGGGCAGATGTCATACCAAATACTCATGAATGTCCTATTCCTTGCTTCCTACAACACAGACCATTGTGAACTATATACTGTATTTGAAATGAGTACTGCAATACAAGAAACCCACTGAAACTTAACAGTTATCAAGGCTATCACTCTCAATTTAATGATGAATAGACTAAAGTATGATATACTCTATTATGAAGCCAAGACTCCCTTTCTTGATAGATAAGTAAGAAGCCAAGGTTCGGCCTCAGCAGTTGCCTCTGTGGCTGATCTTGTTATAACTCAAGACAAAATCTGTAATATTTGAGTGTCTTAAAGTTATTAAATAAAAGGAAAACCAAAGAAATGACAAGTAATTGAAATGTGGGGCTCTAAATTGATTCTTGGAACAGAAAGAAGATGTTGAGAAATATATCCAAATAAAGCCTGCAGTTTGGCTAACATTAATGCATTTGTAAAACTATTGGTTTTGACATAGGTGATATAGTTATATAAAATGTTAATATTTGGGGAAGCCAGCCTCCTTTGTTTGTCAAAGCTAATAAGAACTTCAGAAAATTATAAAAAAAAAACCTCAACAACTTTAGCATCACCAAAACTCATAAACATAAAGTAAAACAAAAACAAAATAAATACTGTTTTTCACACTCATAGCTTTAGTAAAATGCTGGCAATCACATTTGGATTATTATCTGAGAAAACTTTCTCCAGCCACTGCTGGTGACAATTCACTTGGAGCAATCTCTCTGGAAGATGATTTGACAGATTCTTTTCAAATGGACTGAAGGAATGTGTGAGACCCACAGGTTCCTCTGAGCATGATTCCAGGACATTTTATGCATATAGGTTTAAAAGCCAAAGATGATCATGTCAACATTTTTCTAATAGTGTGAATAAAGGGTGATATTCTCTTTTTGAATAATAGAACATGAAACCGGTAACAAGCCTCACCTTTAGAAAGAAAGCCATTTCAGCAAAAGAATTATAAAATAACTGCTCATCTATAAACATTCTCAGTTGCCTAAGTGCTCACTGTGAATTGTTTTCTGCCTGTAAGCATCAGCTTGCTGGGTAGCTCTGCCACCCATGCTCACGATTCCGTAAGCTAAAGGAAGACTGTGTTGTTCTGGGGCTAGTTATAAAGAGAAGGACTCAGGTCAAATTAAAACTGACCACGGAATCTGCCCCACTTTCAATTTTTAATATAAAGTAAGTCTTTGGTAGTAGTAGATGGTTTCAATGCAAATTTTGATCTCACCTTCTTGAATCCTGTGTTTTATAAATATAAATTTTTAAAGATTTGCTATTTTTATCTTCATATATATGCATGTGTGTGGTTATTTGCTTATGAGTTCTGGTGTCTGAGGAGGCCTGAGACTTCTGAGCTGGCCTCTACAGTTATAGATAGTTATGAGTCACTTGACATTGATACTAGGACTGAACATATTGCAAGAGCAATATGTGTTCTTAACCATCAAGCCATTTCTCCAGCCCCATGAATTATACATTTTTGAGTTGCTCTGAAATCATTATGTGGAGTCATGAAACTCAGCTGTGTAAGAGTTAGTGGTAGCTTTTGAAAAGCATCTATTATTGGGTAGGGAAATGACTCCGTGGGTAGGACTGCTTGCTCAGCAAGCATAAGGACCTGCATTTGAATTCTCAACAGCCATGTAAAAAGTCAGGCCTAGCAGAGTGTGTGTGTAACCCCAGTATTTGGAAGAAGAAAAAAGCAGATCCTGGGAGTTGACTAACTACTAGCCAGCCAAACTACAAGAGATCAGTGAGAGACCCTGTCTTAAGGTAGTAAACTGGAGACGGATAGAGAAAGATATCCAATAAAATGCCCCACCATCCATAAGAGCACATGCCTGTGCATGCATGTGCATACAACGCACACATACACCCCACAGCAAATGCAAAAATTTTGAAAATCAAGATGTCTATTGTAGAATCTGCAACATACAAGTGAATTCCCAGTGAATCTACCAGCACTGTATTTTATTATTTTCATCGTAACACTGTTAATTTCCTGCCTCTCTCGTTTCCTTCCTTTGACCTTCATTCTTTCCTCCCCTCTGCTTTTCCTTTCTTGACTCCCATTTCCTAACCATCTGAATACCCAAACACACATGCACAGTTGCACACACTAAATTATTGCAAAAAGAACTAAATGAAAAAAAACAGCAACAAAAAAACCTGTAAATCTGTTCCAAGGGCTGATATAAATGTGCTCAATGAGAAAAATTATGCCAGTAATTGAAATAGTAACATGATACAAATATAAATGTGTGTGTGGAAATGTCTTTGTGTGCATATATAATTACCTCTCAGTGTTGGTGGTACCTCTCTTGGGACACCACAATCCACAGATATTCATCTCATATAAAATAACATAGTATTTGCATATAAGTTCACATCTCTAGGTTACTTAATACCCAGTATAGTGTAAATGCTGTATAAACAGCTATCATTGCCCTCAGGGAATAGTGACAAGAAAACTATCTGTGTATATTCAGTACAGATGAATCCTTTTCTGAATACTTTTATCATTTTGGTTATTAATTCATAAATTCACATAAAAACTCACTTCAGAAGAATATTGTTAATAAGTTTTTTCTCAAATATAACCCATATATCATTGCCATTTGAGAAGCGTGTGCGCAAGATGGGGGAGAGATAAAAATCTCCTAAAGATTATAGATGGCATGAGAACTATGAGAATTTGGGGTCAACAAACAGCCAATATCCTCAAATCAATATTCATACCCCAACACACAGAGACTACCTACCACAGGATAGACCATTAAGAAGCATCGTGGGATAAATTAGTTTGTTCCAATGTTTAAATGATTATACTGAGCTGAACACAATTTTTTAGAAACCAGGGAGCAGTTAAGTGACTTTTCATGGTTACCATGGCAAAGAGGCACAAAGGGAGTTTAAAGAATTGTTTGGTATAAGTAATACAAAAGACACATTTCCCACTGAAGTAAATCCCGTGGTGGAAAATATCGATTCCGACAATTCAATAAGAACCCATGGGACACCCTTCTGATAGAGATAATGCTAAGACTAAAACAAACATAAAATGATGGGACTTAGCCAGGAACCATGTGCTTTATTGGAGCAGTGAAAGTGTAGATACCCTTGGCCACAGAAAAGAAAACACTGCCTGAGATCACAGACACACATCGAGGCTGGGGTGATGATCCCACTCTTCATTTCTTAACATGCGGTGTCATCTACAGGAGTGAAGCTCTCCCTCTTCCAGGCAGGAACCCAAATTGGGATGAAAGAAGATGTGTCCGCCACCATGCTGAAGAAGCGCGATATAATCCAAGTCAGGATGAGAGAAGATGTGTCTACCACCATGGCTGAAGAAACACAGTAGAATTCAAAGAGCAAGCAGAGCCTCAGGATACTGTTGTCTTGTGGTCCCGATGTTACTTGCTCTTGAGTGGGCATTTCTGCTGGCATGGTGGAAGAGCACATTGTACAAGTAGACAGGGAGCAGGCCGACATGGATCAGGGCACGCCAGAGAAGTGCCCAGCTCAGGTGAAGGACAGCGCTCCTGATGCTGCTGTGGTAAGCATGGATCAAGACTTTGCAGAGCAGGATATGACTCTGGGCACCCTGATGAAGGACAGGGCTCTGAGCACCTCCCCAGTGGGCACCCTGGTGAAGGACAGGGCTCTGGACCCCTCCCCGGTGGGCAAAGGTCAAAACACTCTAGTGGAAGGCATTGTTCAGGATATGGCAGTGGTGAGCTGGGCTCTGAGCAATGTAGTAGAGGGCGGAGCTCTGGACATCTTGGTGAAGGGCAGGACTCTGGATCCTGAGGTAGAAAGCAAGGTTCTGGGGACCTTGGTAGCAGGCAGGTCTCAAGACACTGTGGTGAAAGGCAGTGCTCAGAACAGTGCAGTGGTAGACATGGCTCAGGACACTGCAGTGGTGGACATGGCTCAGGACACTGCAGTGGTGGACATGGCTCAGGACACTGCAGTGGTGGACATGGCTCAGGACTTTGTAGTGGCAGACAGAACTCAGGACACTGCAGTGGTAGGCAGGGTTCGGAACACTGCAGTGCAAAATAGGATTCTGGGCATCTTGGCAGAGAACAGAGCTCTGGATAGTGAGGTTGGGAACGGGGCTCAGAACACAGGAGTGGAAGACAGGATTCTGGGCACTTCAATGGAGGACAGGGCCCTGGAGACCTCAGAGGTTGGCAGGATTCAAGACAATGTGGTGGAGGGCAGGGCTCAGGACGCAGGAGTAGAGAACAGGACTCTGGACACCTCGCTGGAAGGCGTGGAAGACAGGGCTTTGGAGACCTCGGTGATTGGCAGGACGGCTCTGAACACCTCTCTGAAGGGCAGGGCTCAGGTGACCTTGGTGGCTGAAAGGACTCAAAACACTGCAGTTGAGGACAGTGGTCAGAACACAGGGGTGGACTGCAGGACACTGGGGACATTGGTGATTGGTAAGGCTCAAGACATTGTGGTTGAGGACAGGGGTCAGGACCAAAAAGTGGAGAACCGGGCTCTAGTGACCTTGGTGGTTTGCAGGGATCAAAACACAGTAATCGAGGGCAGTGATCAGTACATGGAGGTGGAGGGCAGAGCTCTGGGGATCTCAGTGGAGGACAGGGCTCTGGGGACCTCTGTGGTTGGCAGGACTCCAGACATTGTTGCTGAATGAAGTGCTCAGAACACCAGATTGAAGGGCAGGGCTCTGTGCATCTCAGTGAAGAGCAGGGCTCTGGGCACCTCAGTGGAGGGCTGGGCTCTGGGGACCTCAGTGGAGGGCATGGTTCTGGGCACCTCAGTGGAGATCTGGCCTCTGGGGACCTCTGTGGTTGGCAGGACTCCAGACATTGTTGCTGAATGAAGTGCTCAGAACACCAAGTTGAAGGGCAGGGCTCTGTGCATCTCAATGAAGAACAGGGCTCTGGACACCTCAGTTGGGGGCAGGGCTCTGGGCCCCTCAGTGGAGGGCAGGGCTCTAGGGACCCCTGTGGAGGGCAGGGCTCTGGGCACCTCAGCTGGGGGCAGGGCTCTGGGCACCTCAGTGGAGGGCAGGGCTCTAGGGACCTCTGTGGTTGGCAGAGCTCTGGGCACCTCAGCTGGGGGCAGGGCTCTGGACACCTCAGCTGGGAGCAGGGCTCTGGACACCTAGTTTTAAGCACAGGAGGCAGCTGGCAGGGCTGTTTGCATGGCTGTCCTTGGTAAGACATCTCTCCAGGGTCTCAGAGAATCTGAAAAAATAAACAAACTATACTGCTCACAAGAAGTGGTCCTGCTAGCCGAACAGTTAGATACTACATCAATCCTGCAGTTTTCATGGGTCTGTTTCTAAATAGTCTATCCATTTGTATACTTCCTTACTCTCCTCCTTCAGGACATTTACCCTCAGTTCTTCAGTCTTTTATTAGATAATATATATCCTTTTAGTTTCTAAGGATAACATTTTCTATGAGACAACAACAGGTGCTTTCTACTGTAATTCTAGACAATCCTGAAACAAATACAGACTTATATCACAAAGTTGAAAGTGCCATTTAATTGAGCTGAATATGGCACTGTCCAGGTATTACCTGAGACTTTGTGTCAGGTTCCAAGGAGACACTTAGAAAATATGTAAGATTCAGTGACAACTGGAAGGGTTCTATAACCGGAAATGGTGCTTCCATTCCTCCCTCCCTGGCTTCACAAGGGTCCTGTAAGGCTATTAACCAACTCAAATTTACTGGGTTGTGCTATGACGGTCCAAATCCAAGATCCAGCTCTTAGGGAGCTGTGTCTGGAATGGGACTGGAATTGCTCAAAATTCTGTCCCTGAGACACATCTTCAGCACCATTGCCCACATCACCTTCAAGGTTGTCTGCAGCACGCAGCCAAGCTTACAGATTAACCTCGTCATCTTTCCTCTGTCCACACTAATGGGCTAAAGAGTCATTTCCGCACCCAGCTTAAAGCCCACCAGTACCCAAGCCTCAAGCCTCCACAGCGAGTACTCACCAGAGCCTCCACCACAGACCTGCACCTGAGTGCTGAGAAGATGGAGTCAAGGTGGTAAAGAACCCTTTTATAAGGCCCAGGTGACCCAGTCAGCAGGAACGGCCCAGGACTGTGACAGTGTGCTTATTTCCCAACCCAAAATACCATCTCCTTGCAATCTCAAAAATGACTTGCCACACTCATGCTGATAGCTCAAAACTTCCTTGTCCGCAGCTGGTCTTGGCTTCCGCAGGGGGACATGTGCAGTGAGTTCCTTGAGACCTTGCATCAGGTTCCCCAAGCCAGTGCCAGGTGACACCAGAGGACATGTGAAGTTCTGGGACAACTGGAACAGTTTCTATAATTAGAAATGTTTTTTCCCTTTCTCCTCTGAACATCATTTCTCAAGGGTCCTGTAAGAAAGGCTATTACTTACTAAATTCTTGTGCCCACTGTCTGCCTTTGCTCTAAAGACAGAAACCTACAGGCTTAGCTGTATTTTAACTTCAGTTATACTTTTTTGTTACTACTCATATTCCCCTTGTCACGGCCTATTTTTTTCTGGAAAGTTCATTGAGTTGTGCCACACAGTCTCAGTTTCCCTCAGGCTCACAGATCCTCACTTGGTGAGCGTCTGTTGCGTTCCATTAATGGACTTCAATGGGGCAATGCCATCCCTCAAGACTGATGACCATCAGTCACCTGAGAGCTCGCAAGCTCCATGTTTGCAGATTTAAACAGTCACCTCACCTCTATTGCCTTTGTGACCATGAACGACTTCAATCTACAAGAAACCCACATTTATTTTCTCCCCTTTTCTTCAAAAGAGACTCTAGGTCTCAGCCACATCCTTTGAAAGCCGCAACTGCAGCATGCACTTTCTGCTGCGTGACTCCTGCAGCTTCTCTTCTTCCAAGCGGCATCTGGTGAGACATTAGGCCTCCCGTTCTCACTGCAATGGTGAAGTCCTTCAAGCAATTTCTCACATTAGTTGATGAGCATTTTACATGAATGCTCATATGACTGGCACAGAACCTGCTATAACTTCTCAGTGTAACTAATTACACTGCAGTAATATTAACCTCCTTGAAGGGCGTTCAAACTGCTGTACAGCACAGGCTAGTTATTACTCTCTCAAAGCTCTTCTGAAAAAAAAATCAAAGAAACATGTAACAAAATGCACAGTATGTCTCCCATAAAAAATGAACTTTAAAAAAGAGCTAATAACTAATCAAAACTAATCCATGATTTCATAAATGCCAAAAAGACCCTGAAGTGCATTGTTTAGAATAAGTCCTCGCTCTGCCATCTTCTTTCTCCGGAGTGGGGTCCCTGTGTCTGAGAAGAATGAATCTGATAGAACCTGCAGGGTCCAAGTCTTTTTCCTGAGTCAGCTGAGAAAGACATCGTGCCTTGAACACTTAACTCACCAGCCTGTAATCACGCTCAAACTCTACGGAACGGTAACCCATGGCCTAACCTAGAAAGCTGAAGAATCAGGAACTTCCTTGGGTTGAGCCTGCCACTGACACCTCAGAGGGAGGACGTGAGCTAGGGTGTTCCTCTCCAGCACTGAGTCTCAGAGCTTTGGTTTCATAGATCTGGCAGAAACTAGCAATCCAGCAGGGTGCCACAAGGAACAGGGATGGCCTTGGAGTGGGTGAGGTAGAACAGCATTCTTCTGTGCTGCTATCCTAGAGTCAGCATCTGCTGTGACAAGGAAACATAGACGATGACAGGATTTAAAGCAATTCTCACAATAAAAGTTTAGACTTGCTGTGTTTGCTTCAGTGATAGCTAGGAGATTCCAAATTTAGTTTTACCAAAAGCATTGTTTGGTTATTATATATAATTCATTAACTGAAGGAAGATCCTGTTTTCTTAGGAAAAATGGTCTATAAAATTTTCAACTTCACAAAGAGGGTCTACTACTTCATAACCTACATAGAAAATAACTAAATAAGAATGACTCATAATATTCCTAATAAATACTTGAAATATTCCATGCAAAGCAACTCTTTAAAATTGATTAACAGTTATTAAAAGCCCCCAGTAGTGGCTGTCCTTGCAGCAAATTAAAGCAGCCTAAGTGGTCAGAGTGGATCACTTTCATTACATGACTTCTTTTCTTTATTTCTTGAGATTATTTTTGAACTTTTATTTCTTGTGTGTTTTCTTTTACCAATTCAAAATGCTTAAATACTTAAACGCCCAGAGACACTAAAACAAATAAACCTGCAAATAAGTATTACATTTTCAGGACCATCCAACACAAACACAATGACTAAGTTTAATCTGTTTTTATTTTAACTAGAGCTGCAGTTTTTGAGTGAATTCCTTGACAGTTCCCATTTTTCTGATGAGAGCATGCCTACCATAGTACTATTCTGAGAAAATTTTAGTATGGTGCGAATAAGGACATTTACATAACATTTAGCAAAATAACTTATGAAAATCAGACTTGAGGCTCAGGGATCAACTGATCTACTCCCAAAGTTCCTGTTTTGCTTAAAGATTTTTTATAGGAAGAATAGAGTTGTTGCATGGGAAACAGAGAAATTTAAAAAAGGAAGGAAATGTATAGGGGCAAGAAGTGGGAGTGGAAAGAATAAAGAGAGGGAAATGGTTACGTTTTTAGGGGCAGTTTTTATTCTACTTGCTTACCACTTATAGCATGGTTTCATGCTGGAAAGAAAATTATTCCCACGTTAACCAACAATAAATCAAAATTCTCTGTGTCAAGTAATGTCTTTAAGTTACAGAGGATATAAAATTCACAATGGGAATGAACAGAAGCGATGAAGTGTGTGTCTTCATCTTATTCCTCATCTTAGAAGATAGCTTTCAGTTTTTCACAATAGAGCTCAATGGAAGCTCCAAGGGAGTCATAGCTGCCTTTTATCATGTTGAAATATATTTCTATATATTTATGACTTAAATGCATTCATCATGGAAAGTGTTTGCTATTGTCACAGGCATTTTTGTATTCCTTGAAATGATTGTGTTGCTTTTACCCACACTTCCGTTCATATGGTATATCACCATATCTATTTGTCTATGTTCATCCATTCTTGCTCCCCAGGAATAATTACCACGTGCTCATGATATATGATCCTTTGAATGTATGTTGACATGAGTTCACTAGAATTTTTTAAGAATTTTTAAAGTTATAGTCAAATATTCAATATCATGAATGTTAACTAGTAGGTCTCTATGGTGTTTTGTGTTTCGCATAAAGGGATAGTCCTTGGATCATTTTTCTTGTGGCAAGGAAATACAAAATAACACAAATCTAAGTGAGAGAATTAAGATCCTCCAAAGTGTCTAACTTAATTCAAATTTATAAATTAAATAAAAGGTAATATAACTGTGTTACTAAAAAAAAACTAAAGAGAAACTCAGAAATAATGGAGAAGATCCCTGACTCATTTTCTTAATGAAGACAGTCCAATTGAGAGAAATATGAAGTATAACATTCTACAATCCTGCCTGGGAGCCCAATCTTACAAATCCAGTGAACCCGGTGTGGCTTTCTATTGTGATGTCTTTATTTAGGTAATAATCACTAGGAAATTGTCCTTAGTGATAGGGCCCTCCTTAGTCTCCCAGCTGTGAATTAACATTGACTGACTATGCCTGAATCCTTGACCATTTGATCTATCCACAGTAGTTCTTGATAAAACTCTGTCTGTCTGTGTGATATTCTTCATCTGTTTCACATGGGCATTTGATAAGACAGCTGTGGGCACATTAGATAAAATTCTGGTTTTCAGATTTCACTATGGTTTTAACTTGCGTCTATTTCCTGCTCTCCCCTGCAGGTCCAGAATACCAGTGACAGAAGACTCACATTCCGTGTCCTCCATGCTGGGGCCCACATCTCCCTCTCAGAAGGGAGACACCAGTATCCTGGATTGGCTTTCATCTGTCATAAAGCGAGCGCTCAGCAGGAGATGTGGCGGATATCTGCCAAACAGTGAACAGCATGGCCACAAGAAGGGCTTGAACACAAGGTAAAACCTGCTTCATCCCACATAAATTAAAACTCCAGGTCAATGCTCAAGGCAAATGAAGCTTCCAAAAGCACAGAGTAAAAATAGTCCTCCGTGAAATAGTCCATGGTGAGGATTTGTTTAAACATCTTCTGATTTTACCAAAGGTAAAATGATCATGAATGCAACACAGGGAGAATGGATACAAATGAACCTGAAATAGAAGCAATGCAAATAGGAAATAGTTCTCTTTTATTTTTAAGAATTTTATGTGTGTAGACAATGAGATGTTGCATCCACTCCCTTTGCCCACACCCAGCTCCTTGGCTGCTGATAGCTGGTGGGGGAGGGACAAATACTTTCCATGGTAGAGACCCTGGTGAAAAAGGTTGAGATTGGCACAATTTTATGTGTTATTTTGAGAATAAATAAGCCATGGTTTTAAAAAAAAAAACTGGTCAGCTGATAAGACTTCTAGAAGACCAATCACCAAATTTACATACCTTCGAAATGCCTAGGGGAAGTATTTCTTGAGGCTGTGTTTTATGTAAACCTAAACTTCTAATCAACTATGACACAAAGCAAAGCTCATGTCTAGAAATGCAAAGATCCAGTTTCACCTTCTCCCATGAAGTTTCTTCATGTTTGGCTCCAACAAACAAAGGCCAAGTCCCTAAAAGATAAACACAGAAACTTGAGATGGAAAACACTTGAAACTGTTAAGAGAATGGAGACCTAGGTTGACAAATACTTGGGATCAGCCAGACTCCACTGTAACACATGTTTGAAGGACAACAGGAGGGCTGTTTCTGCAAAGAAACTAATATAATATAGAAAGCACAAGAGGTCAGTAGGCTTTAAGATGCAGTCAGTGGTAAGCTTGTCAATGACTACCAAAATGCTGGAGAGGAATTGCCTATATTTACAATGTGTCAGCTACAGAGAGTATACAGTTCTAATCATGACCTGACTTGTGAGAGCAGTCAGCTCTTGTGGGCCTAGGAGAGTCAGCTACAGCATTCCTCTTGATGTAATGAGAATTGCTTTAAATGCTCCAAAGGAAACAGAGAACGAGGAGGAAGAGGAGAAAGAAGGATGTAGAGAAGTAAAAAGACACAGCCTGAGGTGCCTAAAGACAAACCCAGTATGGTAGAGACAGTGGTTAAACATTAATTCCTGCTAAAGTCATCTTTCAGTAGCAAGATCAAAGCACTAAGCTCATAATTTAAACTACCCAGTTAAGCTCTGAACACTGACTTATATTAGATAATATGTGACACTCTGTGCTTTTTGGGAGCCAGACATAATTCTAAACAATTATGTGTACTTATAAATTTAATACTCAAAAAAGAATTCCAAAAAAGATTTATTCTCATTATTCCAAGTTTAAAAATGAGGAAACAGAACCACTAAGTAGCTTTCGTTTGTTTGCTGATTCTTTTATTCTTATTCTTTAATGACTCCATTTATACAGTGTGTTTTGGTTATATTCACACAAACTCATTACACCCTCTAATTTCCTCCAATTTCTGCTGAACTCATTTTTTCTCTTCCCAAATGTTCCCTTTCTATTTTCATGTCTTGTTTGCTTGAGTTTTTTGACCCACTGAAATTAACTAGAGTTGTTTGTGTGAACAGGCATAGGGTTATTTGCTGAAGCATGAGAAACTTATTGGGGTACAACATTGAAGAAAATTACTCTCATTCTCCAGCACCCACTAACCGTCAATGATCCTCAGCTAGAAGTGGAACCTCATGAGCTCATCTTTCATCCATGATAGAATACTGATAACTCCATCTTGGGCAGATGTCGTAGAGTAATCACAGCAGCTGTCAGCTCATAGGTGCAAGGGTCTTGTATCCAGGAGGCTTTTCATAGGTCTCCTCCCCACTGTCTGACTCTTACTTCCCTCTTCTACAGTGTTCCCTTTGGTCTGAGAGTTCAACAGTCATTTATCCTCAGCACTCTGACTAGTTAGGAGTTCCCACATGATGGTCAGCCAACAGAAGCTACTCTGACCACGACTAAGGGCAGCACTAATCTATGGATAAAGAGAGAAACATTCAGAAGGCAGTTTCACATCATGACTATTTAGAAAAAGAGAGAAATAGATCCCCCACATGGCCTATGACCTCCCCAGCCACACACAACAGAAACAGATCTCCCCATAGAAACCTATGTAACCATGTGGTGAAGTCATGAAGGCAGGCTTTAAGACTCGGCATCTCAAAAACACCACTCTAGGTCTTATTAATATAATTGGCTCCATTCAAATCTTAAGTTAGCATATGCACAAATTACATTAGCTTTGATACAGATGTGGTACAAAAGGCAAGTGTTGCTAATCTTCTCTGTTTGACAGTAAAAATGCTGCATGATTTGAGGGAAGTTGAAAGAACCTGTCATGTGGTCAGAAGTCAAAACTATTACAAAGGAAGTCTATTGTAATACTTAAATCAAGAAAAATTATACAGCTGAATATACAATCATAAAGTTTAGAGAAATGGTAATGAGGTTGTGTAAAGAAATACTCAATTCTTACAGCAGAGAGGAAAGTCATTTTATTTAAACTTGATGAGACACTAAATTACAAATTATGAGGAAATTACTTTAGATATCATCGTAAAGTAGAATAATTAGAGGAAGAAAGCTCTTCTTAACCACAAAGCCCAAACACACACAGCCCACCTATGCACGAATCCATGGTCTTCACACCTCAGAGTCTCTCTCCCTCTTCTCATTCTCTGTTAACTACCCAGCTCCCTGGCATGATGCTGCCAGTGTGTAAGCAAATTGTGTCTCACAGATGAAGAGCCGTATTCCACTTGCTGATTCTTCTGCTCCAAACCCAGTTTAATACCCCCTCATGGAAATCTGCCTTTAGCCCCTACACTCTGCCCAAAGTGCTCTGAAGCCTACAACAGAGTTTAGTGCAATGAACCTGCCATTTCCAATGTTCATTTTTCTAGGTTTTTCATCTGAAATTCTTATGTCTCTAAACTCCCTACTTGCTGGATCCATACCATCCACTTACTATCCTGCTCACATCCCCAAATGGAGTGATTGGTCCCTGCCTCTGGAATCTTACCAGCTTATATTTCTGAGTCAGAATTGCAATCAATCCAATGGTTTCAGTAACCAGAAGAGTTCCACTAACCGACACATCTACATATCAATTCCAAAATCCACTTCAAACATAATCTCTTGCCCTCTGCACATCTGTAACCTTTATCCTTCAAGCATCACCATTACTGCTGCCCTTTCCCACAAACCATTGCTTTCCTGTGCAGTCTATCTGGTCCTCTGTCAGTCACCCGGTGCCCTGAGTTACCTTCATTCTTTTCTCTTCAGTACTTCTTCCTACCCAACCAAACATCTTGCCAGGCTAGTCTGACAGCCTAAATATTTCTGAAACACGTTCATTTCTTCATGCCGACTACTATGGCCCCAGTCCAAGGCCATCTCTTCTCCTCTTCAATATCAGAGCTTCGTAACATATCATTTTTTTCTACAATCTTGTTTGATTTGGAACTACCTTGTCTGGGAGCTCCTTCAAAAAGCCAAGTCAAGGCTCCTTCACATACACACGTGCGTAAATGGCTGACAAGGACAAGTCCAGGTCACAGGTGCATCTTTCCTTCAGCCTCGTACATATCACTCCGTGCTTGGGATTGCATTACTGCACGCAGTGTAGTGTTTGTATGCCATGATAATGTCCAGCCCCTGTGTGCTCTTTATCACAAACCACCCTTTTTCTCACCTCAGTGAATTCTATACTATAACAGTGATGGTCATCTTCTTAGTACTCTTGTCTAGCTTATGTCTGCACTATTCTCAACAAAGTCATCCCTGGTGGCAAAGCCATCCCTCAGTGAAACCCCTTCTGGATGGATTCCTTCTGCCAGGAGAGAAGCAGTCAGGAATCCCACAAAACACTCAGCTCCGCTTCTCACGCCCAAGTAGTTCCCACTCATCTTTTTCTTCCTTCAACTTCAGCTTCCCTGATAGTGACACCATGGCTTCACCATTCTTCACGTGAGGGGGGCCTGGGCCTGCAATAAAGCAGGTGGTGGGGACACAGCAGTTTCATAATTGAGGTTTCATTTCCTGAATGTTTTTTTCTCATGCAAGCTTCAAAACAATCTTACAAGTCTTGTGGAAGAATATTTTGCTAAATCTGTGATACAAAAAAAAAAGCATGCTCCCTACCCCCACCTCTATCCCCACCCCCGTATTCCCAACTTTTGCCTGGTAATCTTGTTTGATTCCAGTTTCCAATGGAAGGACTGGGGAGAGCTTGGGGGAGTGGGAGGGTGGAGATGGAGGAAAAGTGGATATTGGAGAAGGGAATAAGATAGCTACATTAAGGGAGTCATTTTAGGACTGCCAAGATACCTGGCTCTGGAGGAGATCCCAGGTGTCCACAGGGATGTCCCCAGCTGGGTCCTTGGGCAGCAGAGGAGAGGGTGCCGGAACTAGCATTGTCCCATAGTCACACTAATGAATATCTTGATCACCACCATAGAAATTTCGTCTGATGGATGGAGATAGAAACAGAGACCCACATTCACATCAGAGCAATGGATTGAGCTCCCAAGGTCCAGTAGAGGAGCAGAAGGTGGGAGAAGATGGGCAAGGAAGTTAGGACTGTGAGGGGCTGGACCACCCACTGAGACAGTGTGCCTGATCTAATGGGAGCTCACCAAATCCAGCTGGACTGGGACTGATCAAGCATATGATCAAACTGGACTCTCTAAATGTGGCTGCCAATGGGGACAGACTGAGAAGCCATCAACAATGACACTAGGACCTATCTCTTCTGCATGTACTATCTTTTGGGGAACCTAGTCTATTAGGATGCACACCTTCCTAGGCCGGGATGGAGGGGGGAGGGCCTTGGTCTTCCCACAGGGCAGGGTACCCTGCCCCCTCTTAAGGAAGCAGGAGAAGGGAGGAGGGGTAGTGGGGGAGAGGGAGGGGACTGGGAGAAAGGGTGGAACTGTAAATTTTTGAATGAAAAATAAAAGAATATGGAAAAAACAATATAGTCCATTATGGCATTTTTGTACATGTATACAAATTATTTTAATAGCTTGCCTCCATTAACCCTCTCTTGTTCCCTCCCTGTCTCACTGAGCTCCTTCCTCTTCCCAACTAATCTAATCTCCCTTCTACTACTTTGATGACAATTTTTGGTGAGCTGATGAGCTTAATTAGGGATGTCTGCCTCCATAATGGCTGAGGTGCTGATTACAGGAGCTACACCAGAAAAGAAAATGGCTCTCCCGCCTCTGGCACTATTTACTGCTTAAAGATCTTCAGGGAGGAATGGACCTTGTGAATTCGTTATCCCCCTCCTTCATGACAGAGTGTTGAGGCCCCAGCTGTGTGTGAGTCTGGGTCAGTAATCACAGCTGTTGTGAGTCATGACTACAATTGACATCTCAGGCCTGGAGGAAAATGCTCCGCAATAGCGCAAAAAGAATAAAGTATTGGCAGAAAAAATACCATCTAGACCATTTTAGTAGAAGAGAAGACCGATAAAGAAGCATACATATCAAACTGATTGTCCACAAAGGTAAGAAAGCACACACTGGCGAAAAGTCAGTCTCTTCAATCCCCTCCTTTCCTTGGCTTTTGTACTAAAGTCTTTCTGCTCCTCTACTACAGTGTTATCTGGGCACTGGGGAAGAAGTAGGCATTGGTACAGATGTCCCACTTAGGCCTAAGCATCCAACAGTCACTTATTCTCAGCAATCACGCCAGTTATAAGGCTTTGCATATACACCACAATCTCTTTAACCACTCATCTGTTGATTCCTGGACTGGTTCTGTATGTTGACCATTGCGAATTATGCTGTAACAAACATGTCATGCAAACATATCTTCTGCATGATGATTTTATTTCTTTCAGATAAATATACAGGAGTAGGGTAACTAGAACACATGAAGGCCCAAATATTAGCTTTTGATGACTGTCCACACTTCAGTTTAATGAGAATACTATATTGCATCCACACTAATCACGTGTAAGAGTTTCTTTTTCTAGACATCCTCCTTAACATTTATTTTGTTTGTTTGTTCTCTTTTCCACTGGTCATTCTTACTGAAATTAGAATGAATCTCAGTGCAGTTTTCTTTTGCATTTCTTTGATAATTAATGATATTTGTTAATAATTTCTCCTATAATTTCAGCTATTTTGTTTGAGAAATCTGATATTTTAAGTTGAGTTTTATGAAGGTCAAGAGAACAATTTGTTGAAAGATTGGCTTTTCTCAAACACATGCTTTCTCACCTCTGTGCACGAGCAGCTTGTTATAGACGTGTGTGCTTTGGGGTCCTCTGTTCTACTTTCTCACCTCTGTGCACGAGCAGCTTGTTATAGATGTATGTACTTTTGGGGGTCCTCTGTTCTACTTTCTCACCTCTGTGCACAAGCAGCTTGCTATAGACGTGTGTGCTTTGGGGTCCTCTAGTCTATTTCCTCACCTCTGTGCGCAAGCAGCTTGTTATAGACGTGTGTGCTTTGGGGGGTCCTCTGTTCTACTGAATTAGTTTGGGTGTCTGCCTTTCTGATAATGCAATGTTTTTGTTGCTATAGAGGCAGGATAGAAAAACAGGAAAAATTGGGGGAGAGATGAGAATAAAGAAGATTGCCTCACCCTGTGATCCAGTTTAAGCCTCATGAGAGTAGAGAGACAAGAACTCTGCTTGCACAATTGACAGCTGCTTAAGACTTTTCTCCCTTCCCAGCTGTAAATGTACAATTTCCTAGGAATCTCACCAGAAATTCCATTTACAGGAAATGGACATGAACCAAAGCTCTTGTGCAATGCCAGAGGCTTCTGGCTTTACTTTATCACATTATAATTCCATCCAGGGCACCTCCAGAGCCACCTTATAATCTCACTTGTTAAAATGCAGGGAGAAGAAAAAAGCAAAGCCTTCTTAGCAGTGTTTTTGGATATAACTTGAGAGCCATCAAAATGAAATACATGTCTAATATTAAAAAATATTTGCAACCCTCGCATGAAGAGCCCATATCCACATTTGTATATGTCTCATTTCTACATCCCCTAGAGAAGTTCACTTTCTCAATGGAATTCTCTTCTCTCCCACAAATGTTGCTCTTTCTCCTCACTGTCATACTAAAATCTATATTAATGTATCTTTTTGACAGTGTCACAGTTGTATGCAATGAGATGTGACCACATTCACCCCCCCCACTACCCTCGTTCATTCCTTCCCCACTCCACCAACCCCTTCCTCAACTCGTGTAGTTTTCCTCTTTGTAGTTCAGAGCCACGCAGGCAGTAACATTGACTGTATGCTCTTGATTACAAGAGACATGTCCTATCAGGTGACAGCACCCCACTACATCCTTTGGCTCCCGCTGTCTGCCCATCCCCTGGGCTTCAGAGGTCTTGGCAAACACATAACAATCGTGAGTCCCTAGTTTGACTGTCTCCCACTGTCAAAACAGCCTTCTCTGCAAGGCCCTCTGAATCAACTAAACAAGTTGCATTTGAACTCATGGAGACTGAAGCAGCAAGCACCGGTCTATCTCTGCATATGTATTACAGCCTTTAGTTTGGTATTTTTATAGGACTCCTGACCATGGGAGCGAGTGGGGAGCAAGTCTCTGATGCTTGTTCCTGCTCTTTGGACTTCTCTCCTCCTGTTGGATTACCATGCCCAACTTCAATATGATGGGTTTTGCTTCATCTTATTATATTTTATTTTGTTATGTTTGGTTGTTATCTTTTAGAAGCCTGTTCTTTTCTAACGAGAGACAGAAAGGAGATGGATCCAGAGGGGAAGAGTGGTGGGAAGGAACTTGGAGGAGTAGAGGGAGGAGAAACTGTAATCAGGATATATTGTATGAGAAAAAAATCTATTTTCAATAAAAGAAAATATTTTAAAAAGAGCCTTCCTTAACAAAGGCTAGGAACTACACTAGTCTATGACTATAAACATAGCTGTTGAGAAGACAGTTTAACTACATGTCCATTTGATACAACATCAATAGCAGTGTCCCGTACAGAGCCTGCGACCTCCCCTGCCATCATCTTGACAATGCAACAGTGCCAGGCTTGTATTCCCTCAGACAATGGGCCCCCAAACCAACCTAGAAGCAGTTGGTTTCCCCAGAGCTTCCACACTGCTCCTCCGCCAGTCAGCACAGCTCGCCAGGCAGTGCAGTACTGCCGTAGGCAGAGTCTTCGGTTGATATGAGCACCGATCACTTTTCTTCCCCAGTAGCAGTCACGGCACCTTGCGGCACGATGACTGCTGGTTGGTGGAGGACACTGAGTGTGTGGATGAAATGGACAGAGTGGGTGTTTGTATGTAATTTATTCCTTACTATTGCTGATGTGCTCTGCTTACAACTTAAACTACTATATGGAATATCTGGTTCCTAATCTTCGAGTAAATGCAGTCTGTCCCCTCTCTGGATGATGCTGGTCCTGAGTTTGTAATACATACCCTTTATAATGTTGCCATATGATCCCTCTGTTCTTAGTTTATTCAGGGTTTTGTGAATGGATAATGAACTTTGTCAATGCTGTTTTCTGTGTCTATTGAGATAGTCATGTGATATTTACCCTTGAGTTTCTATTTAGGTTCTGCTACACTAATTCTATGTAAGTATAATGTTCATTTATTTAAACCATCCTTTTTAATCCCTGGAACAAAACCAATTTGCTGTGTATAATCATTTTAAAGTGCTACCGAATTCAATTTGAAAGTTTTACATTGAATAATATTAAAGACATGTTCATCACTGATATTATACTCTTCTTTTTGTGTTGTATGCTTATGTAATTTGGGTATCAATGTAAAACTGGTTTCAGGGACTGTACCTGAACGAGTTCCTTCTTTGCTTATTTTATGGAACAGTTGAGAAGAATTGACACTAATTCATTTTGGAATGTCAGGCAAAATGCGCCAAAGAATCCATCTGGTTCTGGGTTTTTCTATACTGGAAGAACTATTTCTGCTTCAATCTTACTGCTTAGTGTTGGGTGTGTGTGTGTGTGTGTGTGTGTGTGTAATTTATAATGTGTTTGTGTGTGTGTTTTATAATATGTGAGTGTATGTGTTTTATAGTGTGTGTATGAGTGGGGGGCATTTTATAGTGTGTGTGAGTGTGTGTGCTTTATACTGCATGTGTATGTACATTTTACGTAGCCTCATGGTTCAATTTTGGTAAGTAAGATGTGTACAGAAATTTGTCCATGCATTTTTTATTCTTGAATTCATTGTTCAACTGCTTTAGAAATATTTCTCAATGTGGATTTCTATTATTAGTAGTATTAGTATTAGTATTAGTATTATGCTCTACATTTTTCTCTGCTCCCCTCCCTACTTCTCCCCTACCCCTTGTGGATTTCAATGGTATTTGTAAAAACAGCCTTTTTGCATCTTTTATTATTTATTGTGATCTTCTCTCTTTCTCAGTTATTTTTCTAAGGTTTTGTCAATTTGGCCTGTATTTTTAAAAAAATGTTTCATTGATCCTTTGCATTGCATTTTTTGATATATTCCATTTATTCCTTCCCTAACATTTTTAAAATATTTTTCTATGCTGAGATTGAACCCTGAGTTTTGTGCTTTTTAGGTATATATATCAGCTCCCAGCCCCTATTCCTATCCTGATTTCTATATTTACTCACTTATTCTAGTTCTTGACTTGCTTTATTGGGTTCATGGGGATCAATCTGGTTACTTTGTTGGTTGGTGGGATTTTATTTTGTTGTTCTGAGTCAGATGAAAGTGTTCATATCTATAAACTTCATTATATTGCTGATTTTGTATAGCCAAAGCTTTTAAAATGTTGTGCTTTAAGTTTAACTTGATTTTAGGAATTTAAATTTTTCTGTCTGGATCTGAGTAGCCTGTGTTATCCAAGCCCAGGCTGCTGAGGGCCATGTCTGGGTCCGTGCCCTATAGCAGTCAGGGTCTGTGTTGATATCTGTGGCTCCTGTTGCCCTGAAGGTCATGCGGATTCCAGGGGTCTGGGCCACTACCTGGGGCCATGTTGGCGTTCAAGGGCCATGCTGCTGCCAGGGCCATGCAAGTTTGGGTGTCCTGCACCACCACCTGGGGCCATGGTGACATCTGGACCCTGGTTGCTGCCGAGGACCATGTCTGGAACAAATGTCCTGCCACAGCTAGGGTCTGTGCTGAAGTCCAGGGCTTATGTTGCCACCGAGGGCCATGTGGATGCCTGGGATCAGGTCAGCCATCTGAGTCCATGTTGGCTGGTCGAGGGCCACACTGCTGCTGGGACAATGCCAATCTGAGTGCCCTGCACTTCCACCCGGAGCAATAGTGACATCCAGAGCCAGCTGCTACTGAGGACCATGTCTGGGTCCATGGTCCTACCATTGTTCAGGTCTGTGTTAAACTCCAAGACCCATGTTGCCACCAACGATCATACGGGAGCCCAGGGTCAGGGTCAATCTATGGCCTTGTTGGTGTTCGAGGGCTGCGCTGTCTCCAGAGCCATCCTGATCTGATTTCCAACCGGAGCCAGGATGTTGTTCAGGCCCAGACTTCTGTGGAGAGCCATGTCTGGGTCCGTGGTCCTGTTGTATGTGTTGATGTGTCTAGCCCCAGTCACCTCAGGGGAGGAGAGGTGTGATGAAATCAGAGTGCCCCCCCACCGGGGAAGGGAAATATACAAGATCTCCCGAGAAAATTGGGAGCATGGGGGTGGGAGGAGAGGGGAAGGCAGAAGGGGAGGAGGAAGGGAAAAGGGAAGAGGAGAGGAGAACTTGAGGGATGGGGGAAGGACAAAGATGGAGAACAAGGAAAGAGATATCTTGATTGAGGGAGCCATTATGGGACTAGCAAGAAACCTTGCACTGAAGAAAGTCCCAGGAATCTGCAAGGATGACCCCAGCTAAGACCCTAAGCAATAGAGGAGAGGGTGCCTGAACTGGCCTTGCCCTGTAGTCAGATTGATGGCTATCTTAAATGTCATCATAGAACCTTCACCCAGCAACTGATGGAAGCAGATGCAGAGAACCAACCACAGTGGAGCACTGGGCTGAGCTCTCAAAGTCCAATCAAAGAGTGGGAGGGGTGAGAATACATTCAAAGAGGTCAGGACCATGATGTGGATACTCACTGAAACAGTTTACCTGAGCTAATGGGAGCCCACCAACTCTGGCCTGACAGCAGAGGAACCAGCATAGAACCAAAGTAGGCCCTCTGGATGTGGGTGATAGTTGTATGACTGGGGCAGACTGTGGAGCCATTGGATATGAGACCAGGATTTAGCCCTACTGCTTTTTCTGGCTTTTTGGAACCCATTCTCTTTGGAGGGGCACCTTGCTTAGCCTAGATATAGTGGGCAGGGCCTTGGTCCTGCCTCAAAGCAATGTGCTAGACTTTGTTAACTCTCTATGGGAAGTCTTATACTCTCTGAGGAGTCAATGCGGTGGGGGGGGGGAGAAAAGTGGAGGAAACCAGAGGAGGGGAGGGAGTAGGAACTGGATCTGGCATGTAAAATGAGAAGAGATAGTTTTTTTAGTTAATTAATTAACTGTCTGATTTCTTTAATGACCTACTCACTCAACAATGGAAGAAGTCCATTACTCAGGAAGCTCTTTCCTACACCTATGTCAATAAAAACAAGGTCATGAATTTAAAGAAGAGTAGGTAGGTACATATGGGAGGGTTTGGAGGGAGGAAAGGGAAGAGAGAAATGTAATTAAATTATAATCTCAAGAACGAAAGAAGTGATGCCTCAGTTTCCATGTCTTTCTACAATTCCTCGTATTCCTATTCCTGTTGAATTCCAGATTCATCCATTATGGGCACAAATTGTTTATTTTGTTTCCACCACTGTTTGTTTTGTAAGCTTCTTTGTGACCTATTACATATACTTTAGGGAAAGTAGCATCTTCCCCGGGTGGACGGAAGGAACGTGTTCTGCCACTGCTGCACGGAATGCTCCATAAGTAACCGTTAAGTCCGCTGAAGTTCGTGCCTTTTAACACTGATGCTTCTTAGTTCACTGTTTTTATCTGGGTGGTCTATCTGTTGGTGAGAAAGGAGTGTTATGGTTGCCCTCTGTGGTATACCGAAGCCAACCTCTCCCATCACATCTAGCAGTGCCTTCCCAAGAATGCATCTATAAATGTCATATCCTTTTGGTTATTATTCCCTTTATATAAAATATAGTGACTTTCTCTGCTTCTTCTAATGAGTGTTGGCTTGAAGTCTGGGTGCATATGACCGTACCTAGTCCTCCTGAGTTTTAAAATCCCTTCAAGTGGAATACCATCACATCCTTTTGTTCTCAATCTGCCTTTGCCAGTGATGTGAGTTTCAGAGGTGTGAGTACCAAATCCAGATCCTCTGCAAGAGCAGTCATTGCTCTAAACCACTGAGCCATCTCCTCAGCCTCTAGTCTACACCTTTTAATTTGAAAATTAGCAGCAGTTATATTCAGAGTTATCACTGACAGGTCTATTCTAATTTCTGTCACTTTGTTTTCTGTCTTCCACTTGCTCTGAATAACCTAAGCTTGGATAGTTGCTGCCCAATAGACTCTCCAAGAATATCCAAGCTTGAAGTGGGAGAGAATGGCAGTGGGCTATATATGATTACTGCCCAATGGTTCCATAAAGATGTGCCTGTCGGTCCCACATTACTTCCCCTTTGGTATCACACTCTGTTTCCTTCCCCAGAAATCCTACAGCTGGCTTCTCAAGCTGCTGGACTGGCAGCAGAAGTGACGATCATCCCCTTAGCACCAGAGGCTTCTTCATTGTTTAAACAACTTGATTTGGTGAGTTTCCTCTGGGGCCAAACTGACACCCAAGTTCAGTGAATTTGGTTACAATGTAGTAATTTGGGTACAGTCACCTGAAAACAGGAGAATGTGGGGACTTCTGACTCCCAGAGCACCTGTCTCAGAGAAGGTGGTGCCCACTGTAGGATCCCCAACATCCACTTAGAAGTGCAGGGATTTTTTTTTCAAGGTCAGTTAGCTATGCAGTTCCCAGATCAGTTCCCAGATGCAATCCTGTTTAGACTCCTCTTCTGCAGGGTGCCAAATTCTGCGTATGAAATGATGTGCTTCAAGCAGTCCAGAGCTACCCACCAGAATCTCCACCCTTCACCTCTACCTCTGCCCTCAGTCACCCTGCTGAACCAACCATACCGTGGGGCTGCGTCGGACCTTCTGCAGGTGTGGTGACTTCAACTTGACTGGATTTTATAACCACCTAGGAATCCTTTGGTGGAGAAGACCCACCCTGAATGTAGGAGTCACTCCGTGAGCTGGAGTCCTCTCAGGATAAGAAGGAAAAAGCAAAGTGAGCAGCGGATGCCAGAGGCGGTGACGAGCTGCCTGACACTCCAGCTACCACACCATGATGCCCTGTACCCCCAAACCTTTTCTCTTTTAAGTTGGTTTTGTGAAGCACTCTGTGACAGCAGTGAAAAGCAACAGGTAAGGGCTGCATATGTGGGCCTCAGCCCTTTCACACGTAGTTTCAAGCAACGCGCTGCCACACCCACAGCGGTGTCGCCTGTGTGACAACGATGCCTCTGGTCCGGAGGACACAGGCTGGGGGGTTCGTGCCGTTCGCGGATAGGCCTCCGGTGGTTCCTTAGCAATCAGCTCAGGTCATGAACTTGAACTCAAGATTATATACTCACCACTATCATAGATGGCTAGTTGCCTCTGCTATTCTCTCCTGTTTCCTGATAATGTTCTTTGCTATCCTGGCTAAAACGTATAATTTTACCAGAGAACCCCTTGATGTTCCTGGATTGATAATTCTGATAATGATACTAATGCAGTGCTCAAGATGCCTCCAGTGTTTCAAGCCCTTGTGCAAATACTGGGGGGATATTATGGATGAGTTACAGCAGCAGGTACTTTTCCTAAATAGGACTGATGATTTGGGGAAAACATAAGTTAAGATCCAGATGTTGTTAGGAAACCCCCATTCTGGGAATAAAGAAACTAGGGTGGGAACCACCCAGAAGTACAACTGAGTCACCAGATGACCCCATTCCATACACAGAAAGTT
>PVIU01011692.1:0-63509 GCA_004026605.1 Ondatra zibethicus | reverse complement strand
CCCTTTTCCCCACAACCTCTCCAGCATAAGTTGTCATCAGTGTTTTTGATTTTGGCCATTCTTACAGGTGTAAGATGGAATCTCAGAGTTGTTTTGATTTGCATTTCTCTGATGACTAAGGATGTTGAACATTTCCTTAAGTGTCTTTCAGCCATTTTAGATTCCTCTGTTGAGAGTTCTCTGTTTAGGTCTGTACTCCTTTTTTTTTTTTTTTTTTATTGGATTATGTGATCTTTTGGTGACCAATTTCTTGAGTTCTTTGTATATTTTGGAGATCAGACCTCTGTCTGATGTGGGGTTAGTGAAGATCTTCTCCCATTCTGTAGGCTGTCGTTTTGTCTTGTTGACCATGTCCTTTGCTTTACAGAAGAAGCTTTTCAGTTTCAGGAGGTCCCATTTCTTAATTGTTTCTCTCAGTGTCTGTGATGCTGGGGTTATATTTAGGAAGTGGTTCCCTGTGCCAATATGTTCAAGTGTACTTCCCACATTCTCTTCTACAAGGTTCAGTGTGGCTGGCTTTATATTGAGGTCTTTGATCCATTTGGATTTGAGTTTTGTACATGGTGATAGATATGGGTCTATTTTCATTCTTCTACATGTTGATATCCAGTTATGTCGGCACCACTTGTTAAATATGCTTTCTTTTTTCCATTTGATATTTTTGGCTTCTTTATCAAAGATCAGGTGTTCGAAGATGTGTGGATTGATATCTGGGTCTTCTATTCGGTTCCATTGGTCCTCCTGTCTGTTCTTATGCCAGTACCAGGCTGTTTTCAGTACTGTAGCTCTGTAGTAGAGTTTGAAGTCAGGGATTGTGATGCCTCCAGAAGTTCTTTTATTGCACAGGATTGTTTTGGCTATCCTGGGTTTTTTGCTTTTCCAAATGAAGTTGAGTACCATTCTTTCAAGGTCTTTGAAGAATTTTGCTGGGATTTTGACAGGCATTGTGTTGAATCTATAGATTGCTTTTGGTTCCTAAAACAGCTTTAACCCAGGTTCAGATCCTCAAATGCTGTGGGATAACCCTTCTGTACGCTATGAATATATGTTGTTCTTATTGGTTAATAATAAAAGTTGTTTGACCAATAGCCAGGCAGGATATGGTTAAGTGGAACAATCAAACTGAGGACTCAAATTGGAAGGGGCAGAGCAGGAAGTAACCCAAGCAGCCACTGGTAAAAGTCACAGCCATGTGGCAATACATAGATTAATAAAAATGGGTTAATGTGGGCTGGGCAGTGGTAGCTCATGCCTTTAATCCCAGCACTCGAGAGGCAGAGGCAGATGGATCTCTGTGAGTTTGAGGCCAGCCTGGTCTACAAGAGCTAGTTCCAGGACAAGCTCCAAAGGCTACAGAGAAACCCTGTCTCGAAAAACAACACAAAACAAAACAAAAAATTAATTGTAAAAGTACACCGGTTCTGTTCTGCATTCTACTTGCTATGCGCTATGGGAACTAGGCTGAAAATGTAAAAACATAGAAACACAGAGACAGACAGACAGGACCACGGGGACATCCTTGAAGCAAGAATGCAAACTTTAATGTGCTTAGGGGCAGCTTATATAGGGCTCTGGCCACGCCCCAGCTCTTGGGATCTTGAGTCGCAGCCCAGGAGAACCCACTCCCCTGTCATCAGGGTCTCGTGCTCAGAGCAGCTACAGGCTGCTCAGAACACAGGAAAACAAGTTGCTTACAAGAAATTCAGGGTCTGGTAGTCCACAGCCCCCAACAATTAATAAAAATATTTTTAAGAAAAATCTTTTGTTAATAGTTTAATTTGTGCCAGGCGGTGGTGGCACACACCTTTAATCCCAGCACTCGGGAGGCAGAGGCAGGCGGATCTCTGTGAGTTCGAGCCCAGCCTAGTCTACAAGAGCTAGTTCCAGGACAGGCTCCAAAGCCACAGAGAAACCCTGTCTCAAAAAACAAAATAAATAAATAAATAAAAATAATAGTTTAATTTGTGCTTTATTGTAACATAATACACGGTCTTCATTGCTAGCACTACTACGACTTTATTTATGCTTACTTGTCTTTCATGTAATAACTAGAAAACAATTTGTAAAAATATTCCAAGTACATCTATATCATTTTTTTGGCAACAGAAATATTTCTTTAAAATCTTCCCCAATTTCTTTCTTTTTTTAAAAAAAATTATTTATTTATTATGTATACAATATTCTGTCTGTGTATATTCTTGAAGGCCAGAAAAGGGCACCAAACTCATTACAGATGGTTGTGAGCCACCATGTGGTTGCTGGGAATTGAACTCAGGACCTTTGGAAGAGCAGGCAACGCTTTTAACCACTGAGCCATCTCTCTAGTCCCCCTTTCCCAATTTCTTTAACTAAGGCAAGTGATATCAGAAAATCCTTAACGGGCTATGGTAAGCCATTACTTGGAATTATAATGTATATATAACAGAATGACCAGTTATGTAATTTTTTAACATTTACGTTTTTACAGTTTAACATTATTTATTTATTATGTATGCAGTGTTCTGCCTGCATGTATGCCTGCATGCTGAAATGGGTTAATTTAGATGTAAGAGCTAGTTAGTAAGAAGCCTGAGCTGTAGGCCAAACAGTTTGCAATTAATATAAATTTCTGCGTGATTATTTGGGACTGTGCTATCAGGACAAGAAGCGCCACCTCCGTTTACGCTTGAACTTCCTCTTCCATGACCGTCCATGGGTCTGACCTCTCTATCTGAATATTCCTCTGCCTGACTTTTCTCTCTCCAGCACAAGGCTCTGCATGGTAAGTTGCCTTGTTCCCAACATGAGGAACTACAGCAGCACACGGGAGTGTGTAGATGGGAAGGAAAGTCTCAGTGACTTGGCCTGGAGTGGACGCCCCAGAGGATGCAGCCCTTCTTTAGGTTTGAACTTTGATTTTACAGGGGCAGATGGATGGGATGGGTGGGGCAGAGTGCTCCAGGTGGGGTCAGGAGCCATGGAGTGTGGTGACTGTAACCAGACTTCCCCAGCCAGCCAGGGTTCCTCAGCTCCTAGCTCAGCCACAGGGAAGGCTGGGGAAGAGACAAACTCTAACCACATGAGGACTTACCATATCTGCACGACCCTTGATCTTCTCTGGAGCACCTGAAAAACAGGGAAGAAGAAATGTGGGTGTTGGGGTTCAGTTGAGAAAGGCCAAGGAACTGTGAAGACAGCTCTCACGGCAGGACTCTGGAATAGAGGTCAAGGACACCGCCACCATGGAGACGTGTCCCAACGACATTAAACACACACACTTCCACCCTTGAAAAGAGCCGGCCAACAAAGTTCACTAAGGTCTTACTCAAAAGCCTCAAACTGTGATTCGGCCTCTGGTGGGGGAGGGAGGTATCCTAAAGAGAAGCCAACTAGTGATACACACAATGCCCTGGGTAACCCAGAGAGCAGGAGGCTACGTTAAAAACAAGCAAGCCAGCCACTGAAATACAGACCACATAATTCCACTCCTACATAAAAGGAGTAAGGGAGGAGGGGTAGGATAGAGAGATGGTTCAGTGAATAAGAGTAATGGTTGCTCTTGCGAAGGATCCAGGTTCGGATCCCAGCAAACACATAGCAGTTCATATTCATCCTTAACTCCAGTTCCAAGGAATCTGGCACCCTATTATGGCCTCTGTGGGCACCAGGCATGCATGCAGTGCACATACATGCAAGCAAAACAGTCATATATATATAATAAAAATAACAAATAAATCTGTATGAGTTCCTGCTCCAAGTTCATGCCTTGTATTCTTGCCCTGATTAGTCTGGTAACTCCAGGACCAGGGATCTGATGCCCTCTTCTGGACTCTGATGGCACTGCATTCATGTGCACATACCCACATATAAGTACACATAACTTTAACTATAGAATAAAAATATAATCTTAAAGAAAGAATAACCTGCTGGGCAGTGGTGGTACACACCTTTAATCTCAGCACTCGGGAGGCAGAGGCAGGTGGATCTCTGTGAGTGCAATGTTAGCCCAGTCTACAGAGTGAGTTCTAGGAAAGCTAGGGCCACATAGAGAAACCCTGTATCAAAACACCAAAATATCTGCTCTTATGGGTCCTGGATACAATTCTCAGTATCCATATAGTGGTTCACAACCACCTGAAACTCTAGTTCCAGGGGACCTACTGCTGTCTTCTGACTTCTGTGAGATTCTACACTCATGTAGTACACATAAAACACTCAGGCACATACATACACACACACATTCACATAAAACAAGTATTTTTAAATAAAAGTAAAGCAAGTCAGATGTCGTCTGAAGAATGACACCCAAAGTTGTTCTCTTACCTCCTGACACACACATTCCTGCACAAAAGGCACCTATGTGCGTGCACACACACACAGAATAAATGATTTCAGGTAATTCAGAACAGGAACTACAGCCACCTAGCAATGAAGAACGAACTGTAGGTCTGCACACCACCACGAATGAAATGCAGATACGATGGGCAAGAGATGCAGACTCAACAGAGCTCCTAAGATACGATTTCATTTTCACTGATAAACAAGGACAAGGAAAAGGGACAGATGTCGATGAAACCACAACAGCAATTACCGCAGTTGCAGAAGTGGGCACTGACTGGAAACAAGGTCTCCTAGGATACCAAAACATCCTGTAATGTGATGGCTTGGGTGGTGGCAAGCTGTGTGCACATGCATGCAGGAAGAAACCTTCCATCCTGGATGTATGCATTTCCCTGCGTTTCCCTGCGTACTGTGATCTTGTCATCTCTGCACCACTGTTTCCTTGCTTACAGGGCTGCAGGGAGGTAGGAGTATACATCATGCAACATGTATATGTATATGTATATGTATATGTATATGTATATGTATATGTATATGTCCTCACAGCCTCCCTACTCCTCCTGGAGTACTTTCAGTCATCCACCAGAACCAAAGGCAAACCCTCAACAATAGCTCCTTCTGGAAACACTTAGAGAAACAAAGAGTATCCACAACAAACTCCTGCTCTAAAGATGGGCTGTTAAAATTGCATCTCCTATAGATTGATTGGAATATTCCACTCATCTCTTATGAGCATTCATTAGGACAATCCTAGAGCTCTCCGGGCCTGGGCTTAGGTTCCAGAAGCATGGCTAAATGCACCAAGAAAGTAGGGATCGTTGGGAAATGTGGACCCGCTATGGTGCCTCCCTCTGGAAAATGGTGAAGAAAACTGAAATTAGACAGCATATACACCAAGTACACTTCCTCGTTCTGTGGCAAAAACAAGATGAAGAGACGCGCCGTTGGCATCTGGCACTGTGGTTCCTGCATGAAAACTGGCTGGTGGGCCTGGACCTACTTCACTTCTGCCATCAGAAGACCAAAGGAACTGAAAGACCAGCATTAGTGCTACTGTTTGCGACCTCCCTAGCCTCTAATAAATGGGTTAATTTACATAAAAAAGATAAATACTAGAATTCTGAATCTCAATCCACCAATTTGTACCCAGAGTCACACCCCAATAACCGCATCGCACCTACCCACCAACCATTCTCTCAATACTCACAGACATCATGGCTTCTGTCAGAACCAATGTCCACTGGCCTGGGAGTTTCTGGTCTGAGAACCTCTGGTCTGAGCCGAGCCGGCCAGAGCTCTTCTGGCCCCAGCACCACTGGTGTGAGGTTTCCCTGGGCAGGCTGAGATGGGTCCAGCTTTGCTACTCTCTGCTCCTTTGGTGTGAGTCCGATTGGTCCCAGGACCACAGGCACCAGGTGGTCTAGGGGTTTAACAGCCTTTGGATCCTGCTTGGCTGCTTGTCGGCTAGTTCGCAAGAATGAAGCCAGGGTGTCTTGGCCTGTGTCCTCTAAGCAGGAGATGAAGAGAGGAAGGGCCTGCCTCCCTCGGGTCTCAAGATCGGTGACCAGCTGCCTGGCCTGATCCCGCCGAGACCCAGAGCCCGCCCGCTGTTTGGATAGAAAAACCAGACAGACATTCATTATCCAGGGACATTCATTGGCTCTCACCCTGTCTCCCATTTCTCGTCTAGCATTAAGCCTGGGGCAGGTGGGCAGAAACTCACTCAGCAGTGCGTTGAACGCATGTCACATGTCCCTCTGCAGCCTTTGCTTGTCTAGCCATTACAGTGCTTCAAAGACACCTACTGTGTGTCCAGCACTGTGGAGTGCTAATTAGTCCTACTAAAAGGAGGAAAATGGTGGCCAGCAGCTTGCTCAAGGTACATAAAATCTTCTAAATTTGTTTTTAATTATTTCATGCATATTAGTGTTTTGTCTGTATGCATGTGTAGTAAGAGGCGCGTGGGCCTGCTTTTGGTCCCAGTGGCCAACCGGCTCCCGCCCCCCGGTGTCTGGCTAGCTTATACCCAAAATAATTACACAGAAACTATATTTATTGAAATACTGTCTGGCCCATTAGCTCTAGCCTCTTATTGGCTAACTTTTATATATTTAACCCATTTTTAATAATCTGTGTATCACCACGAGTTGTGGCTTACCGGGAAAGATTTAGTGTGTCTGACCTGGCAGGCTTTATGGTGGGCTACTCTCTCTAACTTGTCCCCTTTCCAGTATTTTGGTTTTTTTTCTGTCTGTATAAGTTTTGTCCTATCAAAAGGCCAAGACAGTTTTTTTTTATTAACTAATAAAAGTAACCCAAATACAGAAGGACCGTGGGCTTGCTTTTGGTTTTGGCGGTCACCCGGCTCCCGTTGCCCGTTGCCTGGCTAGTTTATACCCGAAATAATTACATGGAAATTGTATTTATTGAAATACTGTGTAGCCCATTAGTTTTAGTCTCTTATTGGCTAACTCTCACATATTTGTTTAATTTATTTTTAATAATCTGTGTGTCACCACGAGTCGTGGCTTACCGGGAAAGATTTAGTGTGTGTGACTTGGGAGCTTTATGGCGGCGGCTCTCTCTAACTCTGTCCCCTTTTTAGTATTTTGGTTTTTTTCCCTGTCTATCTAAGTCCTGTCCTATCAAAAGGCCAAGGCAGTTTTTTTATTAACCAATAAAAGTAACCCAAATACAGAAGGACCCTCCTACACCATGCATGTCTGTGTGAGGGTGTCAGGTCTCCTGGAACTGGAGTTATAGATGGCTGTGAGCTGCTATGTGGTGTTGGGAATTGAACCCAGGTCCTCTGGAAGAGCAGTCAGTACTCTTAACTGCTGAGCCATCTCTCCAGCCCCAAAATCTTCTAAATTTGTTGCTAACATTTAAGTAAGTGAGGGAATTGAATACAGACGTCAAGATTCCCAGACTGTCCTTTTTGGAGGAAAGATGTTTTGTTCAGAATGGGGGTGAGAAACTTTCATTTTGGTTTAGGGGAGGGAAAAGTTCTCAAGTAGCCAAGACAGGTTTTCAACTTCCTTGAACTTCGGACTCTCCTGCTCTTGCTTTGGTTTTGCTTTAAATATTTGTGAGTGTGTGTGTGTGTGTGTACGTATGTGCGCACGCGTGCGCCAATTGTGTGCCAGGTGCCTGAGGAGGCTGGAAGAGGGTGTCAGATCCCCTGGTACTGGAGTTACAGATAGTTGAGCTGACATATGGGTGCTGAAAACTGAACCCACATGCTCTGCATAAATGTTCTTAACCACTGAGGCAGCTCTCCAGCCTTTGTTCTTGGTTTCTGAAGACTGGATCTCATGTAGCCAGGCTGGCTTCAAACCCCATATGCAGCCAAGGATGGCCCTGAATACCTCATCCTCCAGTCTCTACCTCCTGGGTGCTGGGATTCCAGGTGTGTGCCACCACCCCTGGAACTAGCCTTTCCTTTCAGTCTGTCACAGCTGACACTAGGCTAGAATACTGCTCTGATGACACTAAGCTGGAGAAAGGAACAAGATGAAAAGCTGCTGGTGCCTCCCTGGGCAGTTCAGCGTATGGTCCCTCTTACTGTGCCTTGAAGGCTGGGACTTTCCCTTCAAACCACTTCCCTTGATCAGCAGTGTTCGTAACAGAAGTTGCTCCTAATACTAATTTTATTTTTTGTTTTTGGTTTTTCGAGACAGGGTTTCTCTGTAGCTTTGGACCCTGTCTAGCTCTTGTAGACTAGGCTGGCCTTGAACTCACAGAGATCTGCCTGCTTCTGCCTCCCGAGTGCTGGGATTAAAGGCGTGAGCCACCAGTGCCTGGCAGATTTTATTTTTTTATTTTAGTTTTTATTGTACTTATTAATTTATTTATTGAGACAGGGTTTCTTTGTGTAACCACCCTGGCTGTCCTGGTATTAACCAGACTGGTCTTGAACTCATAGAGATCTGCCTGCCTCTGCCTCCTGAGTACTGGGACTAAAGACTGAGCACCATCACTGCCCAACTGGTTTTACTATTAGTTGGTAGTTAATCACATGACTCTGGACCACCTTCTTCTATTTCTCCTTCACTGGACCAGACCAGGTTCCTAGATGATAATACAGATGCTGGAGACAGCCTTCTAGGCAGGCCCCCAAGAAAGAGCCTGCCACTCATAGCCTCTCAGAAACAAACATTCCCTTTTCAGACCTGTGGTTAAGGGGTCAAACTGAGACAAAAGTGCTAAAGTATATTTTTTTTCTTAGTTTTTTGAGACAGGGTTTCTCTATGAAGCCCTGGCTGTCCTGGAACTCACTCTGTAGATTAGGCTGGCCACGAACTCAGAGATCCGCATGCCTTTGCAAGTGTATTTTTTTAAAGATCAAATGTTTGATTTTATTCCTTTATACAGCATGCACTTGATACATAAAGGCCTGACCAAAACAGACAAGACATGCTGCATCCTGGTGCTGTGCCCGCCCGGCACAGAAGCCCTTCACCTCTGGTATCTCACTCGCCCTAGGATGACCACTACAACATTTCACAGTCAGGGAAACTGAGGCTCAAAGAGGGTAAATGACTGGTACAAGGAGCCAGTGCAAGGCTACAGTGGGTGCCTAGGACGCTAATAGTTGAGCAGGAAAACTACACGCCTACTTTCTCGAAAGAAGCACGAATACTAACATAGTGTAGGTTACAGTCGCTTTAGCAAACACTCCGCAAGAAGTGCTTGGAGTTTTTCCTATTTATTCTTCTGGACCCCATAAGAATCTGAAGGATAGGGGTGCTGAATTCTGGAAGGTTTTGAAAATGGAGTTACCACGCCATGGTTTCCCATGGTTGCGCAGGGTGCAAGGCGGGGAGAGGAGGATGGGAGTTCGGGGACAGCGTCAGCGAATCTCTCCGCAGCCTTCGAGCCCCCACCTGCGCCGCGGGAAAAACTGGGAACGCAAGTAGGCGGGGCGCACCTGGATATCCTCGATCATGTCCCCCGTGAAGAGCTCTCGACTCAGCAGAGCGTCCCAGAGCTCGGCGACCTGCAGCTCGCCAACCAGGCGCACCCGACATCGCCGCAGGAGCTGGCGGTCTGCTTCGTCCATGGCGGGCGGATTGCGGGACCCCGGGTTCCGTCCGCTTCCGGCCCTCGGGTTCCGCCCCGGCACCCACGCCCCGCCCCCATACCACCCTAGCAAGGGATCCCTCCCCGAGGAGGCCCTGCGGGCCAGCAGTCAACTCGGCCTCGACACTCTGCCCTACCCCAAGGCCGGTTTCCCGCGCACACTCGACTCCGCCTCCCCAGCCACCTCACAGCACCCCGGCCACCCTCTCACCCCCGCTTCCCCAGGCTACCCCATTCCCCCCTCCCTCCTACGAGCTCTGGGTCCCGCCCCGCCCCCTGAGCCCCGTCCCGGCAACTTCACCACGCCCCCTGAAGCCCCGCCCCGACACTTTACCTCACACCCTAAGCCCCGCCCCGGACGATATTGCTCCTCCACTAAGACTCGCCGCTACGTCGACGTTCCTTCTAGCCTCCAAGACCTACACCCGAGCCCTACGTGCCCCTCGCCCCGCCCCTATGCCCGCCCTCCAGCCCCGCCCCTTGGACCTGCCCCCATTCCGCGCTCCGGTCCTCCCCTGGTCCGGCACTCAGGCCACACACACCCCATCTTTTTCTCCCTTCGGAGCTAGGGTCGTGTACCTAGTCTAGCCCTCGGCTCCGGTTCCTGCTGCCCGGCCCCGCCTCTATCACCCACCAACGTAACGCTGCTCCGCCCCCTTTGGCCACCCCACGTGACTTTCCGGCCCGCCTCCCTCCCACCCCCACCACCCTCTGCGTTCCTGTCACGCCCCCAGGACTCCCCTAGGGTTCTAGGTTCTGAGGTCTTGATTCTTTGCGCCTTTCGTCAAAGCAGTTGTGGGATCTTTCCCCCGCCCCCCGCACGTAGCGATTGCTCTACCAAAATCCACAACGACTCTACGTCTACAGACACTCAAAAAGGTCACCTACTTACTGGCAAGAGGAAAAGAAAGCCATGTGTAGAGGTCTGGCCCACATTATTCAAAACCCTTGCTGGTGGTGGCTTTTCTGTAAAGCCCCATCCTTGTGACTAATAAAACCTCCTTGCCCACTACTCCGGGTGTCGCTTAGGACTATCGTGACTCACCCAACGAAGCCCACACAGACTCTGTCTCCCTCTCCTCTCCCTCCCTCCCTACAGCCTCCTTCAGAGAAACAGGAATCTAGTCCTCTGTTCTTCAGTTTCGTACCTCTCATTTCACGTATCAAAAGTAATTTGAGGGCTGGAGAGATGGCTCAGAGGTTAGGAGCACTGACTGCTCTTCCAGAGGTCCTGAGTTCAATTCCCAGCAACCACATGGTGGCTCACAACCATCTGTAATGAGATCTGGTGCCCTCTTCTGGCCTGCAGGCATACATGGAGGCTGAACACTGTGTACATAATAAATAAATATTAAAAAAAAGTAATTTGAGCATTGTGCTTGCCACTTTATACTCCTTACATTATTTGTGTTATTTATCCCTGCCACATTCCGGACGGGAAAACAACAGCAACAAAAAGCCTAGCATGATTGACTCCATACTGGTCTGTTGGGGGCTAGTGCAGGAGCTCAAGCCAAAACAACCAACTACTTATAGGTCACTTGAGCAGCAAAACCTTGGGCACAAAATGCAAGTAGAACTCTACCACTGAGTTCCTCTTATGGGCAGGGGGTTGGGGATGAAGTAGGTTTTAGCGTCATTTTTTTTTCACTTATTTTGCAAATATTCAAATGTTCATTGGTAGCTTGTGCATGCCAACGTCTAATCAGACAGTGTTATAGCGCTGAACAAGACAGGTAAGAGACCCTACCTATGGAAGCTTACATTCCTGGAAGAGCCAAGCGACAGACGATATGGAATAAATAAATAGGATACAGCTGGCATGGTAGTGCACACCTTTAATCCCAGCACTCAGGGAGCAGAAGCAGGTGGCTTTCTGTAAGCTGGAGGCCTACTGGTCCACCTAGCAAGTTCCAGACCAGTCAAGAAAACACAGTGAGACCCTGTCTCAAAACAAACAACAAAAATAGTACGTGAGATTAAGTGATAAAAGCAAACAATTACATAAGATCTCAACACGAGACATGGAATAGAAAATACATCCCCAAGAGACCTCGGTCGCGGGCCTAAAATATTGTCAACCTTATTCACCAGACCCCCTTCCCAGTGCTTGCTTAAGTCCCATTCTAGAACATTATTGCGTTGGTAAACAGAATTTGAAGTCTTGTATTGTAGGCTTTGGGCAAGTCTTTGGCCCGCAATGAGTCTCAGTGCATGGAGAGATGGACTAGAAAGCATCCCTAAGGTCGGTTCAAACTCTGACGCTCTAGGATTCTATGAATAGGGTTAAAGTGAACTGGGACCAGCGACTGCGTCCCCTTCCTAGCAACTGTTGCTAGACGTCACCTTCTGGCCACCAGTGGAAACCCCTCCCTGGTTCCCGGAGGTCTTCCTGGCATCCCGTGATGCATAGCGACTCCGCCTCGCTAGAAGGCACGTTCTGGCCTCGCTGGTCAAGACCGAGCCTTCGGACCCAGCCAAAGAGCGCGCTCCGTTCCTATAGCAACCACGCCACATCCACGTGCCTACGGTGAAGGGCAGGGGCCAAAAAGCTCGCCTAGTGCGCGGCCTAAACCTGGTCTTACGAGCACGTTCGGAGCGCGATGTCTTTAAGTGTCACGTGACCGCCCGAGCCTGGGCCCCGCCTCTTTCTCCTCCCCAGGTGCTCCGGTGTGGACTGGAAGCGCCGGCCCCGGCGGATTCACTGGAGCACGGACCCTGCGGCCGGTTGGGCCGGTGCCCTTTCCCGGTAACTCCTTCCCGGCGTGACGCGCGGACGCGGCGGGGCCCGACAGGCTCGGTGATCTCCCGTCAGCTCCTCCGCGTCCTCAGCCCGCTCTGGGCCCTGGGGGACCGGGGAGCCGACAGGAACCGGGGCGGCGCGGGAGGGGGCCGCCTCCCGGAAGGTCGAGACCCGAGCGGGCACCCGAGGCGAGCTTGGTCTTGCGAGGACCTCCAGGGAGCTGCTGCCGCCTGCCTTTGGGGGACACCGATGGCTACCTGTTGGCCAGTGCGTCCGCTGCACTGAGGCCGGCCCCCCTGGAGCTGGAAAATGTCAGCCAAAGAACTTCCCCACCGCACCCACGTCTTACCCACTTTACTCTTCCTGACCCCCGCCCGTGAAGATCCTTCTAGGTGCTAGTGTTCAATCCTACCCTATCAGAAAGAACACAGGTTTAGGTCCTAGAGTGGTGATGGACAGCCCCCCGTCCCCCCCCCCCCCGTCTAATCCCAAAGCCAGGTGAGCTCAGAACAGGTTGTTTTAAGGGAGAAACTGGCTTGCTTGTCGATTTTATTTAGCATGGGTGCAGTTCTAAGAAGCGGCCCGCTGTCTGTGAAGACCCCCAAACAGCTTGTCTTGCACTTGTCAAAATCCACCCTCCTGAGTAACGTGCCAGACTGAACCTTAACACTGTGAGGTCAAGCTCAATGTGATCCATGAAAGCAGTGTATGGTATAAAAGATCATAGCCTGTATGTGTTCCCAGTACCACACCATCTCGTTAACCAAGGTTATTCGAAAACCCACATAGAACTCAACCCCTCAGCTGGGTTGGAGTTTAAACATTTCAAAGTCATACCTATTCAGGTCTTTCCTGTTCATTGTCTTTAAGCAGAAAACTAAATTTTTTCTTAACCACTTTTTCACATCTGAAGTTTCCATGGTCGATGGCTAACCGGATTAAAGAACAACTTCTCATTTTCCTGTTTAAATGAACATAGTGAAAAAATAATAGCAGTCTTACTGAACATTACTGAACTCAGTTATTTTTAAGGTGTTTTACATTCATTTTATTTAGTGCCCAGAAATGCCACAATGATCCCAGATTGTAATTTAGTACATGATAAATCGCATGATGAATTTATGAGTTTATTTAATACTCAGTGAGCTACTCTGAAGCCATTAATTTTAACTTTGTTGTCAGGATAGATGAAATTGTGCATTTGAGATGTGGTTTCTTGGTTATCCTTAATATATTCTCACAGTTGCTACTTATTTTAGCTCATTCATTTTCAGTTTTTTGTTTTTTTTTCAAGAGAGGTTTCTCAATATATCCCTGGCTATCCTGGAACTCTGTCTGTAGACCAGACTAGCCTTCAGCTCAGATATCTCCCTGCCTCTGCCTCCTGGGTGCTAGGATTAAAGGTGTGCGCCACCACTGCTCAGCTTGTTTGTGGGTTTTTGTTTGTTTGTTTGTGTATTCGGGTCAACTAGATTGACACAGTCCCATTTTTTAAAAGTCTTTTTTAATTCTTACCATTATCTTTATCTCCTCACCTAAAAAAGCAAGACCGTCCAGGTTTCTGTCTCTGGAACTTACAGCTGCCTCTTAATCATTTCAGCTCTGGGAAGAAAGAGAGATGGAGGTTTCCTGGCGGTTCTGGATAGTTCTCTTTCTGACCCTGCAGGGTCTGTCCGCATTGGATTTTGACCCTTACCGAGTCCTGGGGGTCAGCCGCACCGCCAGTCAGGCTGACATTAAAAAGGCGTATAAGAAGCTCGCCCGGGAATGGTATGTGAAACCAAGAACGGAAGTTTAACATATGCTAAACAGTCAGCAGGTGGCTGAAGGTGGTTTGTCTGTGTCTATGTTCAGTAGACATAGTTGTCTAGAGTATTGGTGTTCAGCTAGCGACCCATGTTCCGTCAGTGCTAGTAATCACAAAGCTTGTGTTTACTTTGACACACACCCTTCAAGAATACTATGACCTAAATCATTGTCTTAGGTACTGTTAGGATATTTAATGTTAAAATAAAATGTAACTTTGAAACCAGGGATAGTGGTGCACTCCATTAATCCCAGCACTCAGAGGCAGAGACAGGCAGATCTTTGTGAATTTGAGGTCAGCCTAATCTACAGAGTGAGTCCCAGGACAGCCAGGACTACACAACCCTGTCTTGAAAAAAAAAAACAAGAAAAGAAGAAGTAACTTTGATTTAAAAAAAAAAAGTAATCAAACTGGACATGGTACCCTACAATTATGATCCCAGCACTTGGGAGGCAGAGCCAGGTGGATCTCTGTGAGTTCGAGGCCAGGCTAGTCTACAAGAGCTAGTTCCAGGACAGGCTCCAAAGCCACAGACAAACCCTGTCTCGAAAGACCAAAAATATATATATATATAATTTTGAATTCTGTGTATATATCAGAAGAGGCTGCCAAGTACCTGGAGCTGGAGTTACAGGCAGTTATGAGTTGCTGATGTGGGTGTGGGAACTGAACCCAGGTCCTCTGCCTCTGTGAGAGCAGCAAGTGCTCTTAACCACTGAGCCATCCCTCCAGCCCCTATAAAGCAGTTCTTAATGGGTATAAATGCTGCAGGGAACATTATACAGTTCTGTTCTCTAAATCTCTAAGCTATAAAAAAGTTTAGAATAAGTACTTTGGCCTCCAATTTTAAGAGGAGATTCGAGAACCAAATGTATTACTTTTAAAAAATCTTAAAGAGAGCTATCAGATTTTTTTTTTTTTTTTTGAGATATGGCTCTTTCTATATAGCCTGCCTGGCCTAGAACTTGCTATGCAGACCAGGCTGGCCCTGAACTCACAGGGATTCCCTGCCTCCCAAGTGTTATGTGTACTCATGAGAACTATCAGTTTATCTGTTGTTTTCAGGATTATCATTAGCAGAGGAGCAATAAGTGTTAAACTTTCTGGGACAAACCTCTCTGATGACAGCTTCAGTCCAGCCCAAGAGGCATAAGTGTTAAGTAGCTGCAGAGAGGGTAGTGACAGGCATGCTATTTTTGAGCACCTACTGCATGGTCACCTCTGGGTTCTGTGTCTCATTGCCCCCATTTGATTAGCCCGTGAAAGAGGTGTTTGAACCCAATAGACAAATGGAAAGGTCAAAGCTCAGAGTTGGTAAGCCTGTATTGCCTTTGGCTTTGCGATCACTTGCCCATCTGTGCATGAGTAAGGTTGAGCAGGTTAGTGCTTTGGCGGGAAGGAGTGTCCAGTTGGGCATCCACAAAGCTGCCCAAAGCAGATGAGTCTGTAATCAAGCCTGGCTCTGGCTGGCATCATTTTCCCTCACTAAACAGATTTAGCTTGATCTTAAACTAGTTGTGGTAAAGGTCAAAGGTCGTTTATAATGTTATGAACATGTATTTGGGGGCTATGTTCATATCATGAGGACTCTAGAATTGGATGCTGAAAGCACATTGTCAAATAATGCTTGGCCTCTTTCCAGCAATTCTCTGCCAGATTGGCTTGTAGTAATATTTCAGGGCCATGCCTCTCTATACTTAAAACAAAATGACAACCCGCGGTTATTTCAGAAATAACAGCCTCTGGATGGGATGTCTAGCCTTGGCTGGACAGAATGCTGGCCTAAGGATGTGGGACCTCCTGCAGTGGATAGCTGTGACTTTTCTGCCTTGTGCTGTAAAAGGTGTTCTGCTATTGACTAAATGAACTGTGTCCCTTCCTTCCTGCTGGAGTCTCCTGGAATAATTCATGGCCATACAAATGAACACAGCTGGCTCTGTGCATTGAAATCGTATTTTACCTGTGTGTTTGTACCATCCTCCTGTTCTCTGTCATTTGGGCCCTGGCAGTGTTTTCTCACTTTATTCTGTGTCCGCTCTAAATGGTTTCATAGAAACACTTAAAGTGGCGCATGGCCCCACTTCACTCCAGAATAACTTGAGGAAAGGGGAAATGGTTTCATAGTAACACCGAAAGTGGCCTTACAGCCATTTGACTTCCAGAATGATCCTAGGCAGGGGAAGTGGTTAGCAGTCGACCATATTTTGCCAGGTGCTTTACTAAGTATTTATTAGACCTCACAAAAATTGTTACTTGCTTGGTGAAACCAAGTAAAGTGACTTTTTTCTGTCAGGAAAACCATATTCTCACCCAAGGATTGTATTATCATGAGTACTTTTATTTGCCATCCGTGTTAGCAGAGTACCAAGGCTCCACTAGGAGAAGCAGATTGGCGGAACATGGTTCGCTCAGCCAAGGTGCATCAATCTGCCTCATTCTTAGCCAAAATTACTTCTTCCCATCATCATTTTATTCCTTTAGAGGTCATGCTGACAGTCGCTTGAGCCCATGCGCAGTACTGTCTTCACTATGAAATGGAACAGCTCATTGAGTCTGTCTCGCTCCCTGAACTCAACAGTGGACAGTGCTCCACTCATGTTGAACTTTCCTGCTCCAAGTACTTGCAACTTTGAGAGGTCCCCCGCCTTCAGGAAAGCACTCTCTATCAGTGCAGACTGCCTTCTGAGGGTCTCAGTTAACCTCTCCTGTCCAGCTGCCTCCAACACTGCCTCGGCCTCATGCAAAGCTCCTCCCCTTCCTGCCCTGTATAGCTCCTCGCAGCTCCTCATGTCAAGTCATCGTTTGCAGCCTCACATGGCTCTATCCACTCATCCTCTAACCGGAGTCTGAGCATTAAAATGCCTTTTATTCTGGTCAACCAGAAACATGCTTTGGAGCCCCCATCCCATCCCCTTAAGTCCTGCTGTTTTCAGTGTGCCTACCTGGCATTGACTTTTTTTTTTTTTTTAAGATTTATTCCACACATTCTGCCTTCATGTATGCCCGCACACCAGAAGAGGGCACCAGATCTCATACAGATGGTTGTGAGCCTCCAGGTGGTTGCTGGGAACTGAATTCAGGACCTCTGGAAGAGCAGCCAGTGCTTTTAACCACTGAGCCATCTCTCCAGCCCCCTGGCATTGACTTTTTAACCTCAGTGATATTTATGCAAGGATTCAGTGAGTAAAGGTGGAGTGGCATACAAATTCCAGTCACTTGAGCTGGCGTTGGTAGCACACGCCTTTAATCCCAGCACTTGGGAGGCAGAGGCAGGCGGATCTCTGTGAGTTTGAGGCCAGCCTGGTCTACAAGAGCTAGTTCCAGGACAGCCAGGGCTGTTATACAGAGAAACCCTGTCTTAAAAAAACAAAAAAACAAATTCAAGTCACTTGAAGTTACTTGTTTTTAGAGTAGAATATGAGATATAAGCCTGGCGGTGGTGGCTCGTGCCTTTGAATCCCAGCAGGCGGGAGGCAGAAGCAGGCGGATCTCTATGAGTTCGAGGCTAGCATGATCTACAGAGTGAGTTCCAGGACAGCCAGGACTGTTTCACAGAGAAACCCTTGTTTCGAAATAAGAAAAAGAAAGAAAGAGTGAGAAGGGAAAGGAAAGAGAAGAATATGGGGTATAAAGCACTCAGACATTCCTGCTCGAATAAGCTGATTGAATTGTAGATGGTTTATTCGGTACATTTGATGTGTTGTCAGTCTTTTCCACTTCCCTGTGAGTTGTTTTTCTTCTCAGAATGTTTGCTAGAAGAAATTTCTTAAGGCTAGTGGATGTGATTATATAAAGAGTGAATGGGTCTAGGCTTGGTGGCTCACTCCCTTAATTCCAGTACTTGGCGGGGGTGGAGGGGCAGAAGCAGGTGACCTCAGTGAGTTTGAGGTCAGCTTGGTCCACCAAGAGAGTTCCAGGACTGCACGGCTACATAGAGAGTCCCTGTCTCAAAACAACAGCAAAGAATAAATGGGGCTGGGTGTGGTCGAACAGGCCTGTGACCCTGCTCTCACAGTGCTGAGGGGTGAGGATGAGGGTGCGGATTTGTCACCTCTCCTTAGGAGCATGCTGCGGTGCTCTCTGGCGCTTTGAAAGTGTGCCCAGCTGGAGCATCTTGAGAGGAAATTGCCTGAGTTAAAGTTGCATTTTTTTCATGGTCATGTGAAGCAACTGATTGTTTCTACCATTAGGAAGCAGTGCTAAGCAAACTACCTTCCCCTCGCTTGTGATGTGAGCTGTGTATGAAGGTGATAAAATGATCGTGTGTGAACAATTCTCACTTTCTGCCATCTGCGTTTCAGGCATCCTGACAAAAACAAAGACCCTGGTGCCGAGGACAAGTTCATTCAGATCAGCAAGGCCTATGAGGTACCGTGTCAGACACTCCATTGCCTCCATTAGTGCCTAAAAATGGGGTGGAGGGAGTGGGGGGATGGCTCAGCATCTCAACCATGTAAGCAGGAGGTCCAAAGTTCGCATCTGCAGAACCCACACAAAGACCTGATGGGCTTAGCAGGCCATCTGCAATTTCAGTACTCAGAAGGCTGAGAAAGGATCCCCAGGGCAGCTGGCCACCTAGGCTCGCCTGTGCTGAGAGCTCTGGGTTCAGCTGAGAGACTCTGTCTCAGTGAGTAAGGCAGAGAGTGGCATCAGCTTTGGGCTTCCTCAGCCCATGTACACACACACATGCAAACACATACATAGAGCGAAACAAAAAGAACACAGATAGGGCACGTTCCCCACACCTGACCCAGTCTCCTCAGGATAGAGAAAATGGCTTTGTCCCCCGCCCACCACCACCATGTTGAAGCAGGTGCCTGAATATTTCAGCCCCTGGAAAACCTGACCCACTTTGAAAGCTTTAATTAGAATTGTGCAATTACTCAGGATAGATGGCTCAGGTTAAAGAGTCACACACCAGTTTGCTTGGTTACACAAGGTTACAAATAACTTTAAAACACATGATTTTTGATAAGTCTCCAACATGTCACCTTAAATAACATGGCCTAAAATACATGTAAACAGTGAGTCTCAGGCCACCTGATTTGTTGGGTAATGTGCTTCAGCAAATAGTGCTTAGGCTGTATAGTGAGTGACTCATCACCCTAAAACGTTAGCAAATTTGAGTCTTCAAAGTTAGGTTTCAGTAAAACAAAGTCAGTGGTAAAATGGCTCAGTGGGTAAGGACACCTGCTACCAAGCCCAAAGACCCATGTTCAATCCCCGGGACCCCAGTACTGGAAAGAAAGAACTGACTCCTGCAAGTTGCCCTCTGACCTCCACACCCGTGTCCTGGCAGGCATTAGATAAGCGTAAATGCAAAAGCTGAAGTCGGTTCATGCATAAGGCACTGGACTCTGCTCTTTGGTTACCTTTTAGTTGTCAAGCATACCATACCTTGGTCCAGATGACTTTAACTGCAAGGATACAGCCAAGGTAATATTCTGTGATGGATCCTGGTGACGTCATTGCCAGGTCTTATTTGTTACTTCTTTACTAGTACTTACTGAGAAGGTTGGCAGCTTTAATATGAGTGTGGAGAGCTGAACAAGTGAAATTTGAGTTCTAATGTTTCTGTTTGGAGGTTTTATGTATGTGTGGTTTGTATTTTGTGAGCTTACATGTGCCACAGCATTCATGTAGTGCCCAGAAGAAAGCTTGCATGAGTTGGCTCTCCTGCCATGTGGATTCTAGGGATGGTAAGGTAATAATCTCCCCCTCTCTCCCTCCCGTGCCTCCTTGCTGGAGGTTGAGCCCAGCATCCCTGTTATACATTTATTAGAAATGTACTTCTGGCCAGGCAGTGGTGGCACACACCTTTATTTCTAGCACTTGTGAGTTCAAGGCCAGCCTGGTCTTCTTGAAAAAAAAACTAGAAATGTACTTCTTCTGTCTTTCAGGCTGCTTATAGAGAAGTCACGTGGGGCTGGGGTGTGGCTCAGCGGTAAAGGGTTTGCCAAGTGTGCCCAAGGCCTGACTTCAATCAGTCCTCAGTTCTGAAAGAAGAGAAGAGAAAGGAAAGGACTTTGATAAACCACTTCCTCCTTTAGACTCCTTGTCGTCTTCTTGTTTATAGATTCTTTCCAATGAGGAGAAGAGGACGAACTACGACCACTATGGTGACGCTGGTGAGAACCAGGGCTACCAGAAGCAGCAGCGCGAGTATCGCTTCCGCCACTTCCATGAGAACTTTTATTTCGATGAGTCGTTTTTCCACTTCCCTTTCAATTCGGAGCGGCGGGACTCCATCGATGAGAAGTACTTGTTGCACTTTTCACACTACGTGAATGAAGTGGTTCCCGATAGCTTCAAGAAACCCTACCTCATTAAGATTACCTCGGATTGGTGCTTTAGCTGTATCCATATCGAGCCTGTCTGGAAAGAAGTGGTGCAGGAGTTGGAAGGGCTGGGTGAGTCGTTTCCTCATTAGGATGCGTTTCTACAGGAGCTGACGCTTGTCATTGCTTTTTTTTTTTTCCTTTTAAGACTTAGGTGTTTTGTGTATATGAGTGTTCACCCACATGTATGTGTATGTATTACATGCATGCAGTGTACATGGAGACCAGAAGAGGGTATTAAATCCCCTGGAACTAGAGTTAGAGGTGGTTGTGAGCTGCCCTGTGTGCACTGGGAACTGAAGCCAGGTCCTCTGCAAGAGCAGCCAGTGCCCTTAACCGCAGAGCTGTCTCCCCCGCCCACCATTCTTAAATTTGGTGGGCTGTTGGAGAAAGGGAACAATCAGTGTACTTTCTTTTCCCAAGTCCAGAATGATTGATTTTTGAGGGATGTTTATGGAGAGGGAGATGTAGAAGCTACTTTTCTTTTTATTTATTTATTTATTTGGTTTTTTCGAGACAGGGTTTCTCTGAAGCTTTGGAGTCTGTCCTGGAACTAGCCCTTGTAGACCAGGCTGGCCTCAAACTCACAAAGATCTGCCTGCCTCTGCCTCCCGAGTGCTGGAGTTAAAGGCCTGCACCACCACCGCCCAGCCACTCTTTTTACTTTTTAAATGTGTATGAATGTTTCTGTTCCCCGCTTGGATGCCTGGTCCCTGAGGAGACTAGAAGAGGGTGTCAGAGCCCCTGGAACTTCAGTTATAGAAAGTTGTGAGCTTTCATGTGGGTACTGGGAATCAAACCCAGGTCCTCTGCAAGAGCATCAAGTACTCTTACCCACCAAGCCATGTCTCCGATCTCTGATTTCCTAAAGGCATGCACTGCTATGCCAGACTCTTTTTATTGTTGTTGTTGTTGTTGTTTATTTGGGCAGCAGGGGAAAAGGCTGGTGCCATGGTGCTCATAGGGAGGTCAAAGGACAACTTTGAACAGTCAGTTCTCTTTCTACCTTTATGTGGACCCTGAGGATTGAACTCAAGTTGGCAGTGTTACATAGCAAGCGCTTTTATTATTCAGCCATCTTGCTAGCTCACCACTGTCCTTTGCTTGATTGATTTGAAGCTTTATCTACGTAGTATCCAAGTCCCTCATTAGAAAGGGAAACTAGCTGAATGTCTCCTTGCTAGCACAGGGGTTGATAATAAAGCCAAGCTTATTTCCGGCCCATAAGCTCAGGAACCATGGGCTAGGACTGCTCCAAGCAGTCCTTACAGTGGCAAGGATCACTTATGAGAGGTCTGAAAAGAAAAAAAAAAAGACAAAAAATCTGAACAGTGTGAAAGGACCACTCTAAGTGGCCCAAAAAGAGAAAATAAAAAAACAAAAAATTTGGAACAGCACGAGGACTACTCCTAGTGGTCTGGTCACGTTTTTAGCTATGGAAGCAACCAGAGGTGAATGTGAGCAAAAGCTGACTTGGAGAAGGAAACCTTACCATTTGCAGTGATGGAGCAGGCAGAGAATGTTGGAAAGTGGACATGTCCTCAGCTGGCCCACCCATGGGTGGGAGGGAACGTGGAGAGAGCCTGGGCGAGTCGCTCACCAATGTTATTCTTTTTTAAGATATAGTGTGGGGTCCCACAGCCTGTCCCACAAGGGGCCCAAGGTCTGGGCAGTCCTGCTTGCAGGGGGTAGGGAGGGGATAGGAGGATAGGGGTGGGCGGGGCTTGTCTCTTAAAGGGACAGGGTACCCAGGTGACAGGCCAGGCCGGCAGATCATAACATTGAGTATGCTCAGGACCCTGGATGCAGCCACCTGGAACCACTGTGCTGGAAACAGTAAGCTATGGACAAAGAGGAAGTGAGTGGGGTTTCAAGGAATGCTGGGGGTTGGGGACGACACAGGGACACAACACAGCTTTAATATGGGCTGATGTAAACCTTCTGAGAAGGACTTGAAGTCGACACCAGTGGGCCAAGACCCCAGAACTGTAGCATCCTTGTTTAGTCTGGACTTGAGCAAGCTAAGAACAAGGAGGAGGAAAAAAAGGAGATGGGACCAGGGACTACATCATGAGTCCATTGTCCTTTTGTAGACCGTGGTTTGATTCCAAGTAGAGGGAGTAGGTCTTTGCAGGGTTTGGACAGAGGCGTGGTGTGATTCACATAAAAGGAACAATCTGGTGATTATGTTAAGAACAGGAAAGACCACTTTGGAGGCCATTGTAGCTGCCAACCAAGAGGGATGAGGAAGCTGTGTGCTGTGGTGCACACCTGTGATCCAGGCACCTGGGGAGCCAGAGGCAAGAGGATAGGGTGTTCCAGGTCAGCCTTAGCTACAAAGTGAGGTGGGAAGAGGGTGTAGAGGAATGCTGCTTTGGCATCTTCTGAAGAGAGACCCAGGAAACTGGCCAGAAGATTCCATGTGGATGTGAGGGATGAGAAGGGTGGTTGTGTGGTGGGAGGAATGGAGCGGCCATGTTTGCAGTGGTGGAGCGCTGAGGGAGGAATGGAGCGGCCATGTTTGCAGTGGTGGAGCGCTGAGGGAGGAATGGAGCGGCCATTTTTGCAGTGGTGGAGCTCTGAGGGAGGAATGGAGCGGCCATGTGTGCAGTGGTAGGGCTCTGAGGGAGGAATGGAGCGGCCGTGTTTGCAGTGGTGGAGCTCTGAGGGAGGAATGGAGCAGCCATGTGTGCAGTGGTGGAGCTCTGAGGGAGGAGACCAGGAGTTCAGTTTCAGGTGCTTGACACTCAAGTCTTCCCAGACACCCCAAAAATGTCTCCTTACTGCCTGTTAATCTTGCACTTAAAGTAGCTGGCCCTCCAGATATACGGTTAAATGAAAGAACAAGACAGGTGTTAAGTGAAACAAGCGTTAGGTGAAAAAGATACCCCCCCACACACCTTATTATTGTCTGTTTCTTCCTGCAAACACGGAAAAGAATGAGCGGCAGAACAGCAACTACTTCAGGATCATACGGCATATGGGCTCTTGAATGGTGTTAACTTAATTTTATTCACTTTTTAAAAAGTTGGTTGTCTTTTTTTCTTATTTTGTAGGTGTATTTGTGTCTAACTTGTGTATGTGAAATGCCAGAGCATGTGTGGAGTGGGCAGAGAACAAATTCTGGAAATCAGTTCTTGCTTCACACCTGTTGTAAGGCAAGGCCTCTCTTGGTTCTACCATGCTGTGTGCTCCAGGATAGCTGGCCCGTGGGGGTTTTGCTGGCTACCACATCCAGTACTTTCCCTAGGTGCTGCAGATCTGAACTCATATCACTAGGCTTATGTGGCAAGCTTTATTACCCACCAAGCCATCTCTTGGCGCCTTCTTTCACTTAATAAAGAATTTGTAGCCGTGCTGGTGGCACACACCTTTAGTTCCAGCGTTCAGGAGGCAGAGACAGGGAGGTCAATTTGAGGCCAGCCTGATCTACATAAAAAATTTTAGGCCAGCTAAGGCTACATAGTAAGGCCCTGTCTCAAAAGAAAAAAAGATAGAAAAAATAATTTGTATTCTTAGAATTCTTTCAAATTATTATCTTATTAATAGGTATTTTCCCTGTATGTATATCTGGGTTTTATTTTTTATTTGTTTGAAAAAGGTTGTCATGGTTTGAATAAGAATGCCACACATTGCCAGACAATGGTGGTGCATGCCATTGATCCTAGCACTTGGGAAGCAGAGGCAGGTGGAACTCTACAAGTTTGAGGCCAGCATGGTCTACAGAGCTAGTACCAACACAGCTAAGGCTACACAAAGAAACCCTGTTTAAAAAAAAAAAGAATGCCACCCATAGGCTTATATATTTGAATACGTAGTCATCAAGGAGTGGCAATACTTGAGAAGGATTATTAGGAGTGGCCTTGCTGGAGTAGGTGTGACCTTGTGTCACTTGTGGGTGGAGATTTCAAAAGGCCAACTCAGGCCCAGGGGCTCTCTTCCTGCTGACTATGGATCCAAACGTAAAACTCTCAACCACTTCTCCAGCACCATGTCTTGCTTGTATGCTGCCATGCTTCTTGCCATGACTAGAGTGAACTAAACCTCTGAACTGTAAACTAGTCCCAGTTAAATGCTTTTCTTGTATAAGAGTTGCTGTGTCGTGGTGTCTCTTCACAGCAACCAAACAGTGACACAGGGTCTCTATAGTCTTGGCTGACATGGAACTTGACATGTAGACCAGGCTGGCCTCAGACTCAGTGCTGGGATTAAAGGTGTGTGCCATCATACACATCCCAATGTGTACATCTATGCACTACATGTGTACCTGGTGCCTGAGGAGGCCAAAGAGGATGTCTGGTCCTCTGGAACTGGAGTGATAGACAGCTGTGAGTCACTATGTGGATGCTGGAAATTGAACCTAGTTCCCAGCCAGTGCTCTTAACTCCTGAACCATCTCTCCAGCCCAAGAATCTGTATTTCTTAAATTATTCCTAATTGTGTTTGACACAATTATGTCAAAAATGCAACAGCAAGGATGTGGGGAGGTCTGAGACAGCTCTGTGGAGGTGGTTAAGTAATGTGTATAAAAGGGAAATGTATTCCCAGCAGTAAGATGTGCCCTTCTCTGTTGATAAGTCATAGGCCATGGTGTTAGGTGGAACACTGTAGCTGAGTCATTAGCCCCTTAGCTTGTTCATACATGTTTGTTTATGGGTAGGAACATGGTGTACCAATTGTTCTCTCTCTTACATTTACTTATTTAGTAAGTGTGCATGCATGTGTGTGTGCATGTGTATGTGCCAAAAGTGTTCAAAGGTCAGAGAGCAACCTGCAGAGTCAATTCTCCTTTTATCTTGTGGGTTCCAGGAATGGACCTCAGGCTTGGCAGCAAGCTCCTTTATCCCCTGAACCATCTCTCTGGCCCTCTTTTTTTCTTTTAAAGCATTTTCTCATGACCTGCTCCCAAAATTAGAAAAAACAGGCTTAAAAAATGTTCCGGTTTGCAACTCTTTGTAAATATTACCAGATTGTTCTATAGAAAAACTGACCAATCTAGAATTCTAACAGTGAAAGAATGCTAAACAAGCTATTAGAAAATTATCTACTCCAACCCAGTTGGGTTTCACTTCCCCCTGTAGAGGACTCTTCTCAGAAAGGCTTCATGGAGCTCTCCCGTGCTTTTCAGGTGTGGGGATTGGTGTTGTCCATGCTGGCTATGAAAGACGCCTGGCCCATCACCTGGGAGCACACAGCACCCCCTCCATCCTAGGAGTCATCAATGGGAAAATCTCCTTCTTCCACAATGCAGTGGTTCATGAGAACCTACGGCAGTTCGTGGAGAGTCTTCTTCCAGGGAACTTGGTGGAGAAGGTGAGTGTCCACTGAGAATGGGCTGCCAGCCGGAACCTCCCGGTCTTCACTCTGGACAGCCAGGCATTTACCGTTTCATTACACCTAATCATATTGATAAAACCTGGGAGACTGAAAGCTAAAGCAGGGCTACAGAGCCAGAGAAAGGTCACTCTATTAATAACCAGTTCACAAGTGTTATCCCAGGAGCCTGATCTCATGCCAGGGTCATGTTTCCTGAACAACAACAAAGTTAGATCGTGTGATAAGATTTATGGCTCATGCGTTTGTTCGTGTGTGTATTTGTTCTATAAAAATACTCAAATCAGATTTCATTGAGAAAAAAGATGAATTACATTTAGTTTTTATATATTTAAGTATCACAGCTACCAAAACTACCAGACTCATTAAACCAAATATTACTTTTGGAGCTTTAGAAGCTGGTGAGGAGCCGGTGGTGGGGTCTTGCACCTTTAATCCCAGCACTTGGGAGGCATAGGCAGGTGGCTCTGAGTTTGAGGCCAGCCTGGTCTATATAGCAACTCTGAGTTTGAGACTAGCTTGGTCTATATAGCAAGTTCTATATAGCAAAACAAAAAGTAAAATCTCAGTGAGAGCCAGAGCCAGCTCAGGAAGCAAAGGTGCTCGCTGCAAGTCTGACAACCTGAGTTGATGCCTGAGGACCCACATGGTGAAGGAGAGAACCCGCTCCTGCAGGTTGTCCTCTGACCAACACATGCATGCATAGCTCATGTATCTACATGTACACAAGGTAATTAATTGTTATTTTGTTGTTATTGTTATTTGAGACTTGGGTCCTCTTCTAGAGCTGCAAGCATCTCTCTCTAGCCATTTTTACAGGGCCCGTGCTGCATGCCTTCTGAAGGGCTGATGGTAATGCCCCAGTTTCAATCCCCAATGGTAGAAGAACCAAGTCACCTGTAATGAAACAAAGACAAGACTCGGGTATAGCTGAATGGTAGAATACTCACCTAGCCTGCTGATGTTGTAGGTTCAATCCTCAGTACTCCTCCCAAAACAAACAGAAAAAGAACCAACTCCAGAAGTGATTATGATATGGTCAGTATTCTGTCACTCAGTGTGGTTATTGTAATCTGTAAGAGTTTATAACCAAATGGTAGCTATATCTCCATTCTTCTAGTGGTTTTGTCTAATTAAGACAAAACAATTAGTGACAAAGACAGGCAGATCTCTCTAAGTTCAAGGCCAATGTGGTCTACATAGCAAGTTCTAGGACAGCCAGGGATACATAGACCCTGTCTCAAAAAGACAAAATGATTAGTTATCTGCATTTTTTAAATAAACAACCTCTTTATACATATTTAATTTGTCTCCTGGCAGCATTATAATATAGTTGTTAAGAATTAAGTATTGGGGCCATATAATTGCCTCAGCAGTTAAGAGCACTGGCTACTCTTCCAGAGGACCTAGATTCAGTTCCTAGCACCCTCATGGCAGCTCACATCCATTGGAACTCTGGTTCCAGGGGATTTATTTCCACTTCTGACCTTTATGAGCACCAGATCTGTGTGTGGTACACATACATACATATAGGCAAAACATTTATGTACAAAAGAAAAATATTTTTTAAAAATTAAATATTGAAACTAACCTTCTATTTCCAATTTAAGGTTACAAATAAAAATTACATGCGATTCCTCTCTGGCTGGCAGCAGGAGAATAAGCCTCACGCCCTCTTGTTCGGCCAGACGCCAGCGGTGCCACTGATGTACAAGGTACTCCCCTGCCTCGTGTTCCTGTCCGGGAACCATAGCCCGTTGCCTGCTTGTCTTTTGTATAATTACATATGGAGCATCTCTAATTTAAGAATCCCAAATCAGAAACTCTTGAACATCAATTTGATGCCACCCACATGCAGGAAATTCCTCCCCTGACCTCATGTGGCAGGTCATAGTCAAAACAAAAGCCCACAATTACCTTCATGCTGGATGGATAAGATGTATGTGAAGCATACAGACTTTTTTATGTCTAAGTTTGGTGCTGTCTCCAAGAATACTTCATTGTGGATATGCTAATATTTCAAACTGGATAAGTCTGGACCATTTCTGGTCACAAGTGTTTCAGATAAGGCTGCTCAGCCTGTGGTAGTTTATAGACACACACACACAGGCAAGATTTCAGCATAATGATTATTTTGTCTTATCTCTTGAGGAAATTAGTTATGTTTACCTTTGCTTGGTTTTTGTGCATAAAATAAATTCCCGAAGTGAATGTTTGAGGCTGAGAAAGACCTCGCAGGGATCCATGTGCTGACAGCTCATCCCCGCCATTGACATACACAGGGCCCACTTGCTCTATAAGCTGGATGCCTCGCTGTCTACTCATTCCCCTCCTCTCCTGTGTCCTCACAGTTGACGGCTTTTGCATACAAAGATTATGTGTCGTTCGGTTACGTGTACATCGGCTTGAGAGGTGTGGAAGACATGACCAGGCAGTACAACATCAATGTCTATGCCCCTGCCATGCTGATCTTTAAAGAGCACATCAACAAGCCTGCTGATGTCATCCAGGTACATGAGAACCCCCTCCTGTCAAGACTGCCTTCATCGTACCTCAGCCTAGTGTGAATAAGCTTTATAGTCCCAGCAGGGAAGGATCAGGAGTTGGAGGTCATTATCAACTACATAATAAGTCTGAGGCTAGCCTGAGCTACAATGAGACTTTGTCTCAAAGAAGAGGAGGGAAAGAGAGGGGATGGGTGGAAGTGTTCGCTGCCTAGCCTGGCCGCCTGAGTTCTCTCCTGGGCCCCGTGTGGTAGAAGGGGAAAACCAACTCCTAGAGGTCATCCTTTGACCTCTGCATGTGCACAGGCACACCCAGGCACTGCACTCATGAATAAATCAGAGAAAGACAAAATTGAACAAAACGGCAGAGAAAAAGGAGGAACTCGTTTGCCATTTCATTGTACTAAATTTTGCTGGTTATTTTATGACACAGTGACGTTTGGATTTAAAAAAATTATTTTATCTCAGATGGCATATACCTGGAATTGCAGTGCTCCGAAGGCTGAGGCAGGGGAATTGCTGGTTTGAGAGAAGAGGTGTTTGTTGGTTTGGGGGTTTGTTTTTTAAACAAGGTCTCACTCAATGTACAGACTAGTCTGACCTCGAACTCACAGAGATCTGCCATCACCGCCCAGCTTAAAAGAATATGTTTTATTTGCTCACCATGCATTTTCTTGCCTGCCTGCTGTGTAGTGAATGCAGTGCTGGCTGGGGCATCCAGAGTTGTTAGATTGTACCTAACGTGCTTCAGTCGGGGTGGGCAAACCTAAAGGCGATCTCCAGTTGCGTAGAATAGCAGTGTGCGACACTGAAAATCAGGAAGGTCGCTCAGTGGGGCAGACCCAGATGGGAAATAGCTGATAGGGACCGAAGAGAACGAGTTTGTCTTAGGTATGCTGAATTAGAGATGCCTATAGCAAAGACTGGCGGAGCTGACCCTTACACAGGTAGACAGGGACAGCTTAGGAAAGACAGGAGAAAGATGGGCTAGATGGCAATGTTTAAAATCTCAGCACTTTGGAGGCGGAGAAAATGAGAATTCAGAGCTAACAGGCAGCAGTAGAAGGGTGCTGTCACAGTAGCTTAGGTAGCTTGTTAGGTGCTTGCCTGGCAGACACAGAGCCCCAGGTCATACCCCAACACTGTAGAGGCCAGGCAGAGTAGTGCAGGCCTGTGATCCCAGTGCTCAAGAGGTAGAAGCAAGAGGAAGGAAGTTCAAGGACATCCTCACCTAACATAGGGAATTCCAGGCCAGCCTGAGTTACTTAACACCTGATCTCAAAATTCTTTAAAGAGGTAGGAGGGCAGTAGATACAACATGGAAGGTTGTGAGTGTGTCAGTGAGTAGTTGGTTTTTGAAGATTAAAACCTTTTTTAAATTTACATTTATTTATTTTTGTGTATCTGTTCATACTCATGTATGTGTGGCAGTAATAGGACAGCTTGTAGAAGTCAGTTCTTTCCTTCCACCCTGTGGGTTTGGGGAATCAAACTCAGTTTGTCAGGCGTGGCAGCAAGCCCCCTTACCCACTGAGCCCTCTCACTGGCCCAAAATCTCCCTGTCAGTTCACCCTTCTTCATCCTTGGGAGACAGCATCTGTTACACTTTTTCTCTGCTGATAGAAGGAACACAGTTGGTTCTCAAGTACTGACTTTGTATCATCCAGCACCTTTGCAAATGTGTCGGTAGTCAGTCATTAATCTGTCTTTAGCATTTGCTGGGTACACAGTCACCTGAGGCTGGTGGCAGTTTTGCTGCTCCTGTGTCATGTCTGTTTTCTGAAACACACGACAGAGTGATCAGTGTGCAGTTTTGTGGTCTGCCTCTTCATACTTAGTAAGTGTGCAGAGGGCTGGGATGTCACTGAGTGGGAGAGTGCTCTCCTAGAGCATATGAAACCCCATGTTCACCCGTCCTGGCACCACACAAAGTGTGTGCCTGAAATCCCAGCACTAGGAAGGTAGACAGGAGGATCAGAAGTCCACGGTTATCCTCAGCTACATAACGAGCTGGGTTCCAGCCTGGGCTACAGGAGACCCTGTCTCAGTGGGGAGTGGGGGATGGGCACAGTGGCACATTGATTTAATACTAGCGCAGGGGCAGACAGATGGATCTTTGTGACTTGGAGGCCATTCTGGTCTACATAGCAAGTTCCAGGCCAGCCAAGGTGGATAGTAAGACCCTGTCTCAAAAAAAAGAATAAGAGCTGCCACTGTTTGGGTATTTTGTTCATTTTGTCTATCTTGAGGTACATATTTGTGCATATTTGACCAGCATTCTACCACTCAGCCACCTCCCTCACCCTGGGATTTATTTTGAATTGTTAAGTTTGCTACAGATCCTGAATGGAAATATATTAGTGTAAAATTCAAATGATTGACTTCTCCAAGCTGTTGGTGTAAATGGTATGCAGTCACGTAGTAGAAACCTCTTGATTTAACCCTGAGCATGGCCTCCACTTGAGTTATCCAACATCTCTGCACATTTCTTGCCCGGTGATGTCGCCGTAGTCAGGGTCTTCATAAGCTTGTGAGTAAAGCCCATTGGCCATGTGAAAACTGAGTGCTTGTTGCTGTTTCTCCAGGCTCGAGGGCTGAAGAAGCAGGTCATTGAGGACTTCATCGCCCAGAACAAGTACCTGCTGGCAGCCCGGCTCACCAGCCAGAGGCTGTTCCATGAACTCTGCCCTGTGAAGCGGTCTCACCGACAGAGGAAGTACGAACTCTGGGCTCTCCCTCTCCCTGAAGTGGGAAGGAGCAGTGGTGTCTTCCTGCAGGGTAGTTAAACTATGATGGGGTGAGGTGCCTTAGTCCAGGTACCCATACTGAAATAGTAGACTTGGGCCACCCTATCTAGCAGATATCTGGAGGACCAGCAAGATGACTCAGCAAGTACAGGCACTTGCTGTCAAGCTTAACCACCTGGGTTTGCTCTCTGCGATCCATGTGATGGAAGGAGAGAATTGATCCACACACCCCCAGACACATACATTTTAATCTGTCTGGCATCTCATTTTATCGTGGCCACTCTTGAGCAGGCCACCACCATGTCCCATAGGGTCTCTGCTCCCATCCGTTCCCTTATTATTCTGTCAGTTCTCCACACATCTACCATTAATTTCTCCAAACCCAGGCCACATCAAGTTGCTCCACCCTCTTTTCCTCTCCTACAGCATTTCATTCAAGTCTGCTCAAACATCAGGTAGTGTTTTCCTGGTCTGCATGAGCGCGACTTCCGCCCATCTCAGCCTCTCTCTGTCCGCTTTTTCTCACTGCACTTATCAGTGCTCGTCATGTGTGTGTCCATGTGTCCAATGTCTGTTTTCTCCACTAGAACGAGGTAGGAATGTTGCCTGCAAGCTCAGTAAATGTTCGGAAGAATAAATAAATGAATGCTAGGCTTCCATCAGAACCTTGCAGAGGCAGCCCCTTCAGAAGGAGGTTTGGTCACCTCTGCCCTAAGATAGATTCGACCACCCCTCCATGGGAGAGGAGAACAGGACATAAAAAAAGCTTCCTCACATAGACAGGTCTCCTCTTTCCTTAGCAGCCCTTGCCAGGCCTGACCCTGCCTGGGGATTGGTTCTAGGACCTCCTCTCTTGTTCCTGTGCAGGTACTGTGTGGTTTTGCTGACGGCCGAGGCTAGCAAGCCAAGCAAACCCTTTGAAGCCTTCCTGTCATTCGCATTGGCAAACACTCAAGACACGGTGCGGTTCGTTCATGTCTACAGCAGCCGGCAGCAGGAGTTTGCCAGCACATTGCTACCAGACAGCGAGGTGTTCCAAGGACAGTCAGGGGTAAGCCAGGCCTCCCCCCAACCCTCACCTACATTTCTCCTGTCTTGGGAGTGCTGAATACGGAGTGCAAACATCTGGAAACCTCTGAGACCTGGCTGGAGTCTTAGTCAGACCTTCATCTTTCACTTAGCCACATCCCCATGTGGGCCCCAGTCCTCCCTGGAAGGCAGTCTTCCTCTGGTCTGGCGCCATCCCAGCTGAGCCATCTCAGCCACTTCCCATGAGGGAAGGTTGAGGTGTGAAAGCCTTTTCCACCAACTTTTCCTAGGGTCAGGTGTGGAAGTGTAGAACTCTAGAGGCCCCGTTCTCCAACTCTCAGGCCCCTGCGAGCACGCTTGGAAACCTCTCCTTCCTCACATGCTCTGCCGGCATCATCGCCACCCCGACCCAGAAGCCTACGGTTCTTTCTGGAGTGAGGATTGAAGTTTAGTGATAGAGTGTTTGCCTGAAATGCGCGAGAGCCTGGGTTTCATCCCCAGCACACGGAAAGGAAGGAAATGACCACCTTCTCTGTTGTCATTCGGTTGTCATAGAAATGCTCTCTGCAAAGCCAAGGCTCCTTAACTGTAACATTGTGTCAGATGCTGCCCTACAAAATCTGTTGAAAGAAAAAAGGTTTAGAGTTTTGACAGATGCTTTGGAAAGTCACCTTAAGAACCCTACTCTTGCCAGGTGCAGCCAGATATGCCTGTAATCCTAGCACTCAGGAGATAGAGGCAGGATAACAAAATTTCAGGCCAGCCTGGGTTACAGGAGATCCTGTCTCAAAAAAAAAAATTAAAAAAAATAAAACAAGCAAAAATTAAAGTGGGAGGTGGGTCAATGGCTAAGAATACTGGCTGTTCTTGGAGAAGACCTGGTTTCTATTTCCAGCACCCGCATGGAGGCTCACAACTACCTGTAACTCCAGTTCCAGGGGATCTGGCGTGTTCTTCTGGCCTCTGAGGGTTCCTGAACGCACATGGTACACCTAAACTCATACAGGCACACACACATACACATAAAAATAATGCATATATTTTTTATAAAATTTTTGAGCTTATTTAATTATATTTCTCCCTTCCCTTTCCTCCCTCCAAACCCTCTCATATACTCCTTGCCACTCTGGTTCAAATCCATGGCCTTTTTTTTAATTGGTTGCTATTGCATGTATATTTGTAAATATATTCCTAAATATGACCAGCTCACATAATACTACCTTTATATTATGTTTTCAGGGCTGACTGTTGGGCACTGCACAACCAATTGGTGTGTTCTTCCCTGGGGAAGGCCACCTCTCCCATTCTATGAATAGATTTTTTTTAAAGATTATTATGAGGGGCTGGAGAGATGGCTCAGTGGTTAAGAGCACTGGCTGCTCTTCCAGAGGTCCTGAGTTCAATTCCCAGCACCCACTTGGCAGCTCACAACTGTCTGTAACTCCAGTTCCAGGGCATCTGACCCTCACACCAATGAACATAAAATAATAATATAATAAAATAAATTTTAAAAAAAGATTATTTATTATGAATACAGTGTTCTGTCTGCATGTATGCCTGTAGGCCAGAAGAGGGCACCCGATCTCATTACATATGGTTGTGAGCTACCATGTGGTTTCTGGGAATTGAACTCAAGACCTCTGGAAGAACAGCCAGTGCTCTTAACTGCTGAGCCATCTCTCCAGTTCCATGAATAAATTTTCTAAACAAGCAAAAATTAATTGAACTATTGTAAGAAGACCAAAGTTTGAGATATCTTGAGCCTAGGAAATTAAGGCCAATCTAGGCAACATAATGAGACCTCATCTCAAACAATATTAATTATTGCACTAAGGATGTGGTTCAGTTGGTAAAGTGCCATCTGGCGTGCACAAGGTCCTGGGTTCCCTGCTTACCGCAGTTTAGTTGGGGATGCTGGTGAGATAGAGGCAAGCAAGTCAAGGGGCATCCTCACAAGAGCACAGTGCATTCGGAAAGTAATGGTGCCTCTTGTCAAAATTCAGGGTCTCTAACAAATTACTGTAAACACGGGGCTGGAGAGATGGTTCAGCAGTTAAGAACATTGACTGCTCTTCCAGAGGACCCGGGTTCAATTCCCAGTACCCACATAGCAGCTCACAACTGTCTCTTAATCCAGTTCCAGGGGATCTGACACCTTCACAACAGTGCACATAAAATGAATTTAAATAAATTATAAAAAACAAATAAACATATCAGTATTTGCATTTTTGCTTAAGTGCTGACCTTGTGAGACCCTTTTGTCCATCTTTGGAAAAAAGTACAGGCACACGCCTTTAATCCCAGCACTCAGGAGGCAGAGGCAGGCGGATCTCTGAATTCAAGGCCATCCTGGTCTGCAGAGTGAGTTCCAGGACAGCCAGGGCTACACAGAGAAACCCTGCCTTGGGGGAAAATAACCCACGGACAAGTGCAGCTTACATTTTTTTATGTATAAGGTTAGGTGTGTAAGTTCAGACTAGGCTAAACTCTCGATCCTCCTGCCTCAGCCTCCCAGGGCTGGGATTTCTGGTATCATTCCATCCTGATACTCTTTAGACTCCAAATGGTTCTCCTTTTCTCCCAGGTGTCCATCTTGGAGAGGCGAAACACAGCGGGAAGGGTGGTGTTTAAAACCCTGGAAGACCCCTGGACGGGCAGTGAGAGCGACAAGTTCATCCTTTTGGGTTATCTTGACCAGCTTCGGAAAGATCCGGCTTTTCTCTCCTCTGAAGCTGTCCTTCCTGAGCTGGCTGATGAACTTGCCCCTGTGAGCATCACGGCTGGGAAAGATGGGCCATCAGGAGGGGCAGGCATGACAGAACAGGGATCCAAAGAAGCACTGTGTTGGGAAGTGGGGGGCCTCCCTCTGGGCCTAGTCCTGACCACTGCCCGTTTCCTCTCTGGCAGGTGTTTCTTCTCCGCTGGCTCTACTCTGCTTCTGATTCCCTCTCGGACTGGTGGGAGAGCCTGCTCCACAGTAACTGGTAGGAGCCTCTGGGGTTTCGTTTTTCTTGTCAAAGCCAGCCTTGACCATTCAGAATGCCAGTCTGTGCCTGCTGTCAGCTGTCAGAGCCAGCCTCGAAGCTCTGGGAAGAGCTGGGCTTGGTGTGCACTTGCTGCTGGAAGTGGGAGAGTTCCCGTGTTCTCAATGACAGTTTCCTTTTTCTTGATTTACTTTTTAAATCCTCTTGCTGCGAAGGAAGGACCACCCCAGCTGTCCTCCCTGTCAGCAGAGCATGTCTGCCACTCAGCGCAGGGCCTGACACATAGAGTCCAGTGTGTACATTCACAGATATGTCCATCTATGACCAAAACAAACTTGGGGAGGAAACAGTTTATTTTGGCTTATGAGCAAAGGCAGGAGCTAAGGCCAAGACCACAAGGAGCACTGCTTTCTGGCTTGCTCAGCTATTTTTCTTATACTGCCCAGGTCTGCTTGCCTGTGGGTGGTACCACCCACTGTGGGCTAGTCAATTAGTATCCAAGACACGCCCATAGTCCAGTCTGATGGAGGCAGCTCTCCTGCTGAGGTCCCCCCTCTTTCCAGGTGTCTCTAGTTTATGTCAAGTTGACAACTGAAGCTGACTGTGTCACTGTTCTTTTTTTTTTAAGATTTACTTATTTATTGTTATTTATCATATATACAGTGTTCTGCCTGTATGTTTGCCTGCACGCCACAAGAGGGCACTGGATCTCTTTGTAGATGGTTGTGAACCACCATGTGGTTGCTGGGAATTGAACTCATAACCTCTGGAAGAGCAGTCAGTGCTCTTAACCTCTGAGCCATCTCTCCAGCCCCCAACACTCCCTGTTCTGTCTGAGCCACATTGCTCATTTTGGCCACAGAAGAGTCAGGTAGACTGACATCACTGAACAGACTCTGTAGCCACCAATAGATACCTTGGTGGCAGAAAGTCCTTCCCTGTGTACAATTTAAGTTCTTCATCTCCTGCAGAATGTTTTAGACATAGTCTAAAGCCACCTTCCAAAAGGCAGTCTCCCCTCCCCCACCCCAGAAACAGCCTGTCCTGTGGTTGTGTTTCTTGATGAAAGGCTTTTGGTATGGGACTTTCCTCCTGAGACAGCAGCTGTGCAGCTAACACAGCTGCCTTTGCTTTCAGGCGAGAGATGATGCCGCTGCTGTCCCTCATCTTCTCAGCCCTCTTCATACTATTTGGCACTGTCATTGTCCAAGCATTCAGGTAAGTCTAGGGATTATCAGTGGTAGCCCCAATCTGCCATGGTCATTATATCCCTAAAAAAAAAAAAAAAAAGAAAAGAAAAATAACGTCTGTTTTCATTCTTTAGTGACTCAAATGAAGAACGAGAGTCACAGCCTCCAGATAAAGAAGAGGTCCCTGAGAAGGCCGGGAAGACTGAGCCAGCTTTCACCAAAGAGAACAGCAGGTTCTTCCCATACACCACATGCTTGCCTTTGGTTTCAAAGAGTGTGTAGGATGGGTAGTGTAGAGGGGCCTCTAAAACCTGGCTGTTGGGTCAGGAGAGGGGTCGCAGTGCTGGGGATCAAACCATGAGCCAGACAAGTGCTCTCACTGAACAACATCCTAGCCCCCAACTCTGAAATAACCCAAAGTGTGAAACTCTGTGGCCAGCAGCATAAGGCTACACATAGAGTGTCCTGTGGCAGCCAGTCATGGTGGCGCACACCTTTAATTCCAGCACTTGGGAGGCAGAGGCGGGCAGACCACTGTGAGTTTTATGTAGTGGGTTCCAGGCCAGCAGGACTACATATTGAGACCTCATCTCAGAAAAGAAGAAAACAGTTCTGTGCCTCGTTGGGGAGTCAGGCCAGCTTCAGGCTGAGGTGTATGCACAGACATAGATGTCATGTTTTGACCGTCTCTCGTACCTCATTGCATGTTTGCACATCTTATAAAATGGGAGGGGGAATCTAAAAATCCAAAACATTCTTATTCTCAGACATTCTGTGGCTGTGTGTGTGTGTGTGTGTGTAGGGTGTGTTTAGGTTTGTACCCTTGGACCAGAAATATCAGGTCCCCTAGAGCTGGAGTTCGAGACTGTTGCGAAGCCTCTGGAAGAGCAGTAGTGCACACTTGTAACCCCTGAGCAGTCTCTCCGGCCCTTTCCCAGACATCCCGAATAAGGGAAAAAGTCACTGCTGCCCATGGCTCACATGTATAGATACAGGACTGACAGACTGAGTGCCGTGTGATATCAGATTCACCATCCCAGTGTCCATAATGGAAACAGGAAGAGATAGGAGACCTCACAAGGGAGGCGGTAAATGAGCCAGAACCTGGGGGTAGCCTGTCCACATGATTCATAACTGCTGATGTCCCCAGGAAAGAACCAGTCTAAGTTAACAACAGACTGAGCATTTGTGGCCTCCTTCGCTCTGACATACAGCTACCTTTGTGCCATTTGAAAAGCTACATGAAAAGGGCTGCTGCGAATCAGGGCCACCCTGTGCAGCCAGCAGGGCAGAGCCAGCGTTGACTGGCCAGGAGGCATTGTGCTCCACTGGCCTTGCTGTTTTCTTCAGGCTCATGGAGGAGTTTGAACGTTCATTCTCAGCCCAGGCTGTCCTTGGACTCAGCACACAGTTGCGGCTTGCCTCTCACCCTGCCTCTTCTGCCTAGCCGCTAGGGCTACAGCATGCACGACCATGCTGCCTTCCACTGGTGTCCACTCCCCCGGCCTGATAACCTCTAACTCCTCTGTATTTCTCCACAGCAAGATTCCTAAAAAAGGCTTTGTAGAAGTAACTGAACTCACAGATGTGACATACACCAGCAACTTGGTACGCCTAAGGCCAGGCCACATGAATGTGGTCCTCATCCTGTCCAATTCCACCAAGACAAGCCTGCTGCAGAAATTTGCTTTAGAGGTCTACACATTCACTGGGTAAGCAGGGTGCGTGTGTGTGCAGTCGATTGTGTGTTATGTGGTTTGTGTGTGTGTTCATGTTTTAGCATGTGGGTGTGTGCCTAAAGAGAGAAGATACTCCACTTGAGATAAAAGATATTGGAAGACAGTCTCTCATTTCCCACTTGAGGGGCAGGATTTTATGTCCTTCCCAAGCCAGACATTTACCATCATTGGGGACCTTCTCTTGACTTTTGTTTGTTTGGTTTTTATTTATTTATTTTGGTTTTTTGAGACAGGGTCTCTCTGCTAGCCTTGGCTGTCCTGGAACTGTAGACCAGGCTGATCTCAAACTCACAGAGATCTGCCTGCCTCTGCCTCCCAAGTGCTGGGATTAAAGGTGAGCGCCACCATACCCGATTTGATCTGGTACTTTCTGTGTAGCCCTGGATGTTCTCAAACTCAGAACAATTCTTCTGCCTCTACCTTCTAAGTGCTAGGAATCCGGGCATAGCACTCCCCCACCCCTCTCCCCTTTCTGCTCTCTCCATGTCTTCCTGAACATGATTCTGAACAGAGGGGCGTGAGCTTCCCCCACACACACCCCACCACCCCAGCTCCACAGAAATGCTTTCCTAAGTTCAGCCAGCACGAGCCTTTCCAGAGTGCCGCTCCCCCCAGTAGCTTGCAGCTAAGCTCCCTTCCTGAGCCCCAATCTCCTCTTTCCACAGGAGCAGCAGCCTCCACTTCTCCTTCCTCAGTCTGGACAAACACCGCGAGTGGCTGGAGTACTTGCTGGAGTTTGCTCAGGATGCAGCCCCGATCCCAAACCAGTATGACAAGCACTTCATGGAGCGGGACTACACTGGCTACGTGCTGGCCCTGAATGGCCACAAGAAGTATTTCTGCCTTTTCAAGCCCCTAAAGACAGTGGACGAGGAGGCTGTGGGCTCCTGCGACCCTGACTCCTCCAGAGGGAAACCCCCGTGTGGCCTCGGGCCCAAGCCCCTCAAAGGCAAGCTGAGCAAGTTGTCCTTGTGGATGGAGCGCCTGCTGGAAGGTTCCTTGCAAAGGTTTTACATCCCATCGTGGCCTGAGCTAGACTGAGACATGGACTCTTCAGGTTTTAACGTTGCCCCAGGAACAGGGATTTTCAGGGGAGTCTAGGTTTTAGATTTCTCTTCTTGAGCAATGGCTAGAAGACCTTTCCTTTGTCACCTAGGAGTAAAACACGTCGCAGGTTTGATCCCTAGATGACACTCTTTCCTTTGGGTTTTCTCATCCCGTATGAATGCCGCACTATTTAATAGACTGCTCATCCCCTCTTCTTTGCTGTCCCTGTAACATGCTCACACCACCCTGTCTTTAGGTTGGAGAAACCCAGGGCTTGACCTTGAATCAGTTGTGCCTGAACAAATCTCAGGATCCTCAAGAACCTGTCATGCAGGGTGGGTCACTCTACCCCCAACCCCCTCCCCTGTAGGCTCCTGACCTGGCCCCTGTCGTGCTTATGCCAAGGCAACAGGCCACCACAGTTTCTAGGTCCTGCATCTTCAAAAGAGGCCTAGTTCTAAGCAATTTTACATGTGACTGTCTTCTGGGAACAAGCATTGAGAAGTATATTTGGGGGGGTATCCCCCACAACAATTGGCCAGACAAACTTTGAAAGGAAAGGGCTGAGCAGTGGATGAGGGTGTAACGTTTCCATTTGGTCTTCCCCACCAAGAGAAGGGAGAGTTGAACACTGACTGGAGTCGCATAGCCCTGTGGTCCTTCGTGAGCATCCCTTGTTCCTCATCTGTCCCCTCTCTACACTCCCATGTAAGCACCATCATAGCCAGGACAGAGTCTGCCTAGCCAGAAGCACTGTAATGACTGAGCCACTGACCTGTCTCCAGATGCCTTTCTGCCTCTGTGGATTTTAGAGTCTGGATACTAGGAGCCATAACCTGTGGTCTTATTCTCTGAGTGTAGATAAGCTGCTATAGAGCCAATAGATTTAAGATGACGCCAAGAGCCAGGTGCAGGAGCCCTTCCTGCCTGACTCGCTCTCGAGTGAAATGCCGGGGGTGTCTTCGTATCAAGGAACCTGACCTCTCTGACAATTGCATTTTGAACATTGTTGTCCCCAAAGTGCTGAATTTTCAAGTTGTCTCTTGTGACTGTGAGCTGAGACTTGTTCCAGATTCCTGTCTGGCAGGCAGCTAGCTTCCTACTTCTGGCCTGCATTTTGGCATCTCGGCTTAATTGTTTTCTCCTTCCCTTATTGCTGCTTCCTGCTGCCAGATCAGACCCATCAAATCCAGCTTGCCTGGCTCCAGACACCTCAGGCTCAGGGCCGGACCACGTTCGCCCATTCAACACACCCTTTGTTTTTAGGGCCAAACCAGGTGAGTTTGGACAATGGCCGAGTGCGGTGTGCCCTACTGTCAAGCAAGTGCCCTTTTGCAAAGTGAAGGGCACAAATCAGGGACAGGACATTCACTCAGTTAGTATTCTCTAATCATATTTGCTTTGAACCAAGCACCAAGCACCTCAGATCCTGACTACTTTAAACACTGAGCCCAGGACCCTCTGTAGTTTTCAAAGAATCCTTAGCTTTATTAAAAAATAAAGAAATCACTGCCAGGCTTCATTCTTCCATCTGGCCCTCTAGAAGTACACGCTGACTCAATGCTGCTTCTCGTGCACCTGGCCCAGCTAGAAAGCGTGAAGGAATCATTTGGCTCTTCAGTGCCCAGTCCTCAGAGTGCATTTCTGGAGGCTGGGGGTGGAACATGTGCCTAGCATGTGCAAGGCCTGAGTTCCATCCCTAGTATCACATACACAAACGTGTTTGGTTTGGATTTGTTTCTTGGTTTTGTTCTGTTTTTTTTCCCCCCTTTATTTTTACGGTTGGGCTCCTCTCGTGAGTATGTTGTAACTCATTGATAGATTTTTGTCTTTATATTTCTGAAACTGACAAAATTCTTTGATGTGTAATTTCTGAAAGCAGAAAAAGTCCCCAGATATTTGTTCTTTTTTCAAAACTGTACCAAGAAGATAAAGGTCCCTGCAATTGGGGTGACGGGAGTGGTAACGAGATCGATGCTGTTCCTGGCAAATTTGAGTCCAGAATGCCTGCAGATCTGATAGTGGGTGGTGTTGCCAAGGGTGCCACGGAGTTTTGGTTTGGTTGCTTACTTGTTTTGAGACAGGGTCTCACTATGTAGCCCAGGCTGGCCTCCAACTCAAGGCCTTCCTGCCTCAGCCTCCCAAGTCCTGGGGTTACAGGCATGCACCACAAGTCTATCTGTGACAGATCCAAGCCTTTCTTCCTGAATGTTGTTTCCATGAATTGTTTTTTTTGTGTGTGTGTGTGTCAAATATGAGCTACTTTTATGCTCAGCCGAATGCCAAGATTTCTCGTCCTAATGAATATAATATCACAGGACCCAATTTCAGTTGAGACATTGCTGTTTGAGGAGGTGGGCATCTGCCCGAGACCACCTGCAAATCATGTTCAGTAGATGGGGTGTGGTGGCCTCCTTAGTCAGTCCCTGTGGAAGACTTTTCCTGCCACTCGGGATGGCTGCCATTTGTTATGCTGCTCTCCCTGCCCACCCTAAAGAATTCGCTTGTTTTCAGATGGGTGAGTCTCCTCATTCACAGCCTTTTACATAGTGCTAATTCATTTGCAGCCACCACCATGTGTTTCCCTGGCGTTAAAATAAAATGGGTCTGACCCACTCGCTTTGCTTGGGCTAGGGATTGGAACCAAGCACTCAGCTCTGTTTTGTTTTCAAAGTGGAATTCCATATTGGGGCTGGAGTTCAGTGGGAAAGAGTTCGCCTAGCACGTGTGAGCCCCTTGGTTCTGATCCCCAGTGATGAGGGAGGAAAATCAGGCAGAATCCCTTAAATATTGTTGCAAGGAGCCAGGTGTGGTGGCACAGGCCTGTAACCCCAGGACTCAGGAAGCAGAGGCAGGAGGGTCAGGAGCTCAGGACCATCCTTACATGAGCAGGTGGAACCAGCTTGAGCTGAGACCTTGTCCCAGGAAACAAGTGCTGCCAGGTTGGGGTGTGACAGAGGCTAGAGTGCTGCTGTGGTGCACATGAGGCCCTGAGCACCACGAAGTAAACAGACAAGCAAATAGTGGAATAAGGAGAGGATGGAGCTGAGATGCAGTTCGTGTCCACGTCTGGCATCACACCAGGAAACAGGCAGCATGGCCGTGCCGACTCTGCTGTTCCGTCTGCTAGGAAAGATAGCTGCATCTGGGAGACGGCCCGAGAGGAAGGGGAATGTTTTGCACTTTTGATACTATTACGAACAAATAACTTATTTGGCAAATTGTGTCTTTTTATGTTTTTATCTTTCAGTTTTGTTTGTTTTGTTTTGTATTGTGAACAGGCACTAAAGCTAATGTTATTTTAAGAATATTACAGATTGGAAACAAATAAACTATTTTGATGTGTGATGGCTCTGGGGCACCTCTGGAATTGCAAGATGATTTCATCATGGACACTCTGTCAGAATTGCGTGTTGCTGCCTTTCAGGCACAGCAGGCTTGAGAGGTGGCTTGGGGGAAAAAATTAAGGGTGGAAGGCTCATCAGTTGAGAGTGCTCACAGTGCAGAGGACTTGGGTTCCCAGCACCCACTGGTGGCTCACAGCTGCCTGTAACTCCAGTTCCAAAGGATCCTACACCCTCTTCTGAACTCTACAGGCTCCTGCACACATGTGGTACACATAAACACACTCAGGCACACTCAAAGTTAAATAAATATTTTAATGTTAAAATGGAAAGAAACAGGCTGTTTGGTTTGACCTTCTGAATTGTCCTTATTTGCGGCCAGTGGTGACACTTCACAGAAAATGTTCTTTAGTTCGTGCACTGCTTGCTCGCAAGTCCTTGAGGCTTTGTCGTGACACAGTCTGTTTTGTCTTGAAGAACAGAGACTCAGACAGTTGTCACTTTGGGGAGAGCACACAGCATCTCAAACAGTAGGTTAGCTGCTAGGAGGGCCGTGTTGCCTAGGAAGGAGGAAAAAATGCTCTAAAGACTGCTTGCCGCCCTGAAGCCCAGTCTCCAGGACCCTAGCCTGATCACTGGGTGCTGTGTGCCTGTGAACAGGCCTTCGCCATCCCCCCACCCCACCCCACCCCCCTCCGTCAAGCATCATTTGATCATTTAGAGACAGTATAAGAATTCTGAGGGATATCTATACTGGTGCAGGTACTGCTCATAGCCCACCCTCAGGCCAGTAGGTCTGACTGGAAGGTTGCTTTGTTTCTTTTTGTTTTAGTTAGAATTAGAGGGATGACATCTGCTTTGCCCAGGTGTCAGCTGTAGCAACTCCCTACTTCCTGTAAAACATGCTTTGCAAAATCACTCCTCAGTGAAATATCAAAGGGAAATGTGACCGAGCTGGCTTCCCTCTAGACACTGATTCTCTGGAGGGTCCCTGAGGTAAACCTGGAGACCTAACTCACCAGATGAATCTAATTTAGACCAACAGCTGTAGACCATGCTTGTCTCTGCACTCACCTGAGAGGTCATACGGTGGAGAGACTTCCACAAGATCGCAGCCCACCACGTTCAGGCCTTGACAGCCCCGGATGATCTCCAGGGCCTGCCCAAGGTGGAAGTGACAGTCATTGCCAATGCAAAGCAACCAACGGCGGGCGGCATAGAAAACCCTCCCCCTGCCTGAGACGGTGCTCGCTACAGCCACGCTGGTGGGCCGCCCGGGGACACGGCTCACAACACACAGTCCCTCTCAAGGACCTCCTGGTGTGATGGTGGTGGAGTCAAGCCAGGCAATGTCATGTTTCCAATCCCTTGAGACAAGCAGCCTACAGGAGACAGTCTGAGTGGGGGAAGGCTTCCCGAGGTACAGACACTTCAGGGGACTGGCAGAAGAGATGACACAGGCTAAGGCAAAGGCACAAGTAGATGGATATGGCCCAAGGTGGCATTAGGAACAGGTACAAAGGCAGTTGCCTTGACTAAAGTTTCCATCCTGAGCGTGAAAAGCAGGGGGTTTAGGATTGCTCCAGAAATGCTTCTGACCAGACAGGGAATGGCTGTGGGCGACGCCATTGTGAGCATCCTCCTTTCTTAGAAGATACCAATGCGTGCAATTCACTTACACCTTGGACGACCTGCCGCTCATACCCTGGGATCCGAGGACAGGGTAACGGACAACGGAAAGGTCCTGTTCCCTCCCTTGTCGATCTCAGTGTAGCTCATCAGGCTTGACTCCAGCATGCTCCCGCCACCCGGAGCCAGTCTCCATGTGCATACTTGATTAATTTAGCCATAAGCAACTTGGTGCATTGTGCTTTGTATTGGAGCTTGGAATAGTATGTAGAGCTTTATTCACCCTAAGCCTATGTGCCGCCACCCAGCTACGCCGCCAGCCCCAAAGTTCAGTGTTCTTAAGAGGGGACACTACAAAATGATCCCCATGAATTGACTATAGACAAACTAGAGGCAGAAAGAATAATAAAGGATTCTCAGAGCTCTCAGGATGGTCCCATAGCTCAGGGGTAGAGCACTTGCTTAGCATGTCTGAGGCTTGGGTTATTCCCTCGCTACAAAACAAGAAATTAGAAAGTCACAGACAAGCAGGGCCTCTCCAGCCCTGAGAACATACTCCGGCTTGCCAACCTCATGACACTGTGAAATGAGTTTATGCTCTACAGATTTCATGCTCAAGAACCACACAGTCCAGTTTGGGTTTTTTTAATCTCTTAAGGTTTTAAGTAAATTTACAGTTTTGTGTTGGGCACTGTCCACAGCTATCCTCAGCCACTAGGCCATAGGTTGTACGCATCCAGGTGCTGTCTTTAAAATCCTGCCCTAGTGGTGTGAGCCCATAGTCCAGCACTCAGAAGTCGAGTTAGAGGCCTGCCTGGGCTATATAATTCAAGGCAAGACTGAACCCCGCAGCCTTGGGTGAGCTAGCTGGGGCAATGCTGGAAAGCTCGCCCAGGTGGTGAGAATGCAGGGGAGCAGGCAGGCTGACTAACTCAGCTACCACCCACGTCCCAATCCAGGGCTGTGAGTTGGCCCACCCCAGCATCCACCCCATCTATAAACTGCAGGAGCACATGAAGGGGCCGGTCCAGCAGATCCAAAGCTGCAGGATCTCTGTCATACAGGGCAGCGATGGGATTATCCAAGAGGAGTGCCAGAAAGGGTCCAGTATTGACAGTGTAGCAGGGGCCGGAGGGCTCGAACCAGACCAGTGATTCATCACAATGAACATTTGCAAGTTAAGATGTGTGGGCTAAAGGATGCACTGTGTGACTCACTGGGACACACTGCAGCTTCCATGAGATTTTTGGTGGTAGGGAGGGGTTGTAAGGGCAGAGGCCAGATGTGATGACAGGGAGATGAGAGGAGTGGGGGTTGGGGTACATGGTGTGAAACTGACAATCACTAAAAAGTTAAAAAATAAAACATACCCTCTAGGGCTGGGAGGGTGGCCCAAGTGGTTAAGAGTGCTGTTGCTTTGCGGAGAATCCAAGTTTGGCTCCCAGCACCAACATTAGGTGGCTTACAACTACCTGTAAAGCCAGCTCTAGGAGGATCTAATGTCTTTCTGACCTCTGGGAACCCACACACACACACACACACACACACACACACACACACACACACACACACACACACACACAGAGGCATGGACAAGGGTCAGGCACATACATAAAAAGAATACCCACTGAGCAAACCCACTTACCTGACTAGGGGTGAGCCCAGCAATTTCCGGTGTCCCTGTTCCCGGGGCATAGGCAGGATCCAAGGCATCTATGCCAAAGCTGATATAAAGAGGCTTGTCTGCCATCTGTTGCCTGATCTCCGCCATCAGGGGAACCAATGACTTCATCCAGCAGTCTTCAGCCAGGACCACACGAAAGCCCTGAGGAGGGGCGAGCCAAAGTGCTGGATATCATAGCTGACCCCATGCTCAGCTTCTCACACGCATATCACATCTGACCTCAATTTCTAGGAGGGGAACCATGGTCCCCGCTCTACTGATGAAGTTAGAGAGCAAGGTCAAAGCGGACCTGAGTGTCAGGATCAGGAAAGAGCTTCGCTAAAACCAAGCCTGAGACACTTGGTCACTTAAGACTCTAGGGCAGCAGTTCTCAACCTTCCTGTGACCCTTTAATACAGTCCTCATGTGGGTGGTGACCCTCAACCATAACTTTTTTCATTGCTACTTCATAACTGTAATTTTGCTACTGTTATGAATTGTAAATATCTGATATATGACCCCTGTGAAAAGGTTGTTTGAAAGGAGTCATGATCCACAGATTGAGAATCACTGTTCTAGATGCTTGTGTCCAGAACATTGGTCTTGACACACCCTAAAATCAAGGGATTAGACAGTTGAGGCAGTTCAGCTCGGGTAAAAGCCCTTGCTACCAAGCCTAATGATCTGAACTCAATCCCCAAGATCCACACAGTGGAAGGGAACCACTCCAGCACTTGTCCTCTGACCGCCGCACTCCTGCTGTGGCACTCATGCAGACACATACAATTAAATAAATGAAATTAAGAGTAATGTAAAATACCTGGGCACGGTGACATATACCTTTAATTCCAGCACTTAGGAGGCAGAGGCATGCGGATCTCTGTGCATTCTAGGCCAAGCTGGTCTACAAAGTGAGTCCCAGGACAGCCAAGGCTACACAGAGAAACCCTGTCTTGAAGAAAAAAAAAAAAAAGGACCATATGTGGTAATACACACCTTTAATCCCAGTGCTCAGAGGCAGAGGCAGGCAGATCTCTGTAAGTTCAAAGGTAGCCTGGTCTACAGAGCAAGTTGCAAGACAACCAGGGGTATATCGTGAGATCCTGTCTCAAAAAAAAAAAAAAAGAAAGAAAGAAAGAAAGAAAGAAAGAAAGAAAGAAAAGAAAAGTAAAAGAAAAAAAGAAAGGGACTGGGAGCCTTGCACTGTGTTCACACCAGAGCCTTCCGTCTGCTGGGTGTTACAATAAACACTAAGAAGGGGTGTCTTGCCTAGACTCAGGTTCACAACCCCATGTCTTCTAAGCCAGCAGCCTCCAGGGGTTTAACTTCCTACTTCATTCTGCTGGGCAGCAGCAGGCCACTTCTGCCTCATCAATGTCTCTCTGAGCCAGGCGCAGTGGCTCACTATTGTAATTCCAATAGCTCAGGAGGCTGAGGCAGGAGGATCACCATGAGTTGCAGGCCAGCCTAAGCTACAGAATAAGACCCTGTATCTAAACAAAAGCAGAAATCAAGTCTCATGACTCTTGCCACGTGACTCGATTCCAACTCAGCCTTTCTTCTCTCCTTGCTTTTTTCATCTTTGTTGGGGGATGGGGGGAGCAACACAGGCTTGCCCGCGTCCTGGTGCATGTGTGGAGGTTGGAGGTCAGAGCACGCGCTTCCGGAGTTGCTTCTCTCCTTCCACCATCTGGATCCCAGGGATTCAACTCAGGCCATCAGAGTTAGGGTCAAGCGCCTTTACGTGATGAGCCGTCGTGCCAGCCCGTATTTGTTTCTGTCCTCAGAGGAGGTCTCACGTAGCCCGGGCTTGCCGGGAACTCACGGGAAGCTGAGAACGATGTTGGATTCTTGATCCTTGAAGATTGGGATCACGGGCCTGTGCTGCCACCTCTAGCCCCAGCCCCACTCTCTGAACTCCCGTCAAGCCGCTGTGAAATCCCTCTTTGACAATGGAGAAGACACTTTGGGGGAAGAAAGAACACCCAGTCCATTACCTGGCTGCGACTGTATCGGTAAGGGTCCAAGGTCACGGAAGAGCCCCGGATGCCGATCTGCACCACCCGCTTACAGTCCAGCAGTCCCTCGTCCACGCTTCGGCGGAAAGCTGTCCGATGATGAACCTTCTCCCCCAGAGTTTTGTCAGCTGTGTTGGTGTGGGCACCCACGTGCACTAGACCCACAGGGCCATGCCTGATGGCAAAACAGCAGCTCAGAGGTCAAGGGTCCTGGCATCAATTTCCTGCCTTGCATCTCTTTTCTGGGTTCAGCTCACTTAGTACCTTGAGGAAACCGGGTGGAAGCAGATATGACTGGCCTGCCACCCAGAATTTCAGAGAGAAGGACAATGGCACAGGATGGAACTCAGCGAAGGCTGAACCAGAGCCACCTTTTCTCAGGCTAAGGCCCCAACCAGGATGTTGGGACCCTGCTCCTCTCCATCAGCTCTGCCAGACACCCCAAATGAACACAGTTCACGCAAGTGGGATGCTACGGCAGCTTGAGATGAGACGGACCCCACCCACCCCCAGTCAGGATTCTACCCACGAGCCTTCCCACCCCAGTCAGGATGCTACTACCCACGAGCCTTCCCACCCCAGTCAGGATGCTACCCACGAGCCTTCCCACACCAGTCAGGATGCTACCCACCGAGCCTTCCACCCCAGTCAGGATGCTACCCATGAGCCTTCCCGCCCCAGTCAGAATGTTACTACCCACGAGCCTTCCCACCCCAGTCAGATGCTACCCATGTGCCTTCCTGTTAGGATAATCTTTTGCACACTGTGTCTCTCTCTGTCCTTCCTCACCTGCCTAGGGCACCTTCTGATTGGTTTAATAAAGAACTGACTGGCCAATATTTAGGCAAGAGAGGATAGGCGGGACTTCCAGGAAGAGATAGGAACTCTAGTAAGGAATCTGAGGCTGGAGATTCACCAGTCAGATGTGGAGGAAGTACATATAGTACTGAGGAGAGGTAATGAGCCATGTGGAAGAATGTAGAGGAATATAAATAGGTTAATTTAAGTTTTAAGAGCTAGCTTGATACAAGCCTAAGTTAAGGCCAAGCTTTCATAGTTAATAAGAAATCTCCAGGCGCTGGTGATACAGTTACACCTTCCCACCCCAGTCAGGATGCTACCTACTTGCCTTCCCCAAAACAAATTCTGAAGCTCCTACCCACCACTTCCACCCTTCTCGCTTCTTCCAACTGAATCAGTCAAAGCTAGCCAATATGCATAGACTTGCATATACTGAAAAATCTAGTTTTTGTTGTCCAAGCAAGGAGGGGGCCTATGGGGGGAGGCATGGGGAACAGGACCCCCTGTCAATTTTTGTATTTGGATAGCAAATTAAAACAAACAGAAGGTAGCTGTGGTTGTCTGTCTCGCTAGGGATTCATTTTCCAAATCAGGGGCCAACTGAAAATGCCGAGTGTGTGTACACAGCAGATCTAGGTCAAGGGAAAGGGGCTCCAAACTGGTGACTGACAGACTTGCCTGGAGTCCAGCCTTAGTCCATAGAAACAACCCAGTGGGGAATTTCCAGTCACCCCTGCAGCTGAGCCCGAGCGGTCACGTGATGCCACTTAATAGCCACTGAATCTTAGCTCCCGAATGTTGAAACCCTGGGACTTACTTTTTTGCCACCGCTTGCAGTATGGGATAGGTGATTGTGTGGTCACCACCTGCAGAGAGAAAATAGCCCACATCTACACATGCCACAGTCCCGGAGTCACCCAACACTGCCACCCTTTCGGGTACGCTGCAGAACTGTATCCACAGCTAAATGGCCATGGGTGTCATTTTCAAAGGAAAACGCCTTCCCCTGCCATTTAAAGGCAGAGACCGGAGCTGGAGGGATGACTCCGTGGTTGAGAGCACATGACACTCATCACTCATCTCAGGCAGCTTACAGACCTATAACTGCAGCCTTCGCTGACACCTGTACTCCCTGGCACACACCCACACTCAGACACATAACTGATTGCATAAATCAGAGCTTATGAGTTGTTCAATAATACAACTCTGACCCATAGACCTCCCTGTGACAGTGTAAATGGCCTACACCTGTACTGATGGTAGAGGAGTCGAAAATCCTGTTTCCTTTTTTTTTTTTTTTTTTTTTTTTTTTGGTTTTTCGAGACAGGGTTTCTCTGTGGCTTTGGAGCCTGTCCTGGAACTCACTCTGTAGACCAGGCTGGCCTCGAGCTCACAGAGATCCACCTGCCTCTGCCTCCCGAGTGCTGGGATTAAAGGTGTGCGCCACCACTGCCCGGCAAAAATCCTGTTTCTATTTGCTTTAATGTGTGTGTGTGTGTGTGTGTGTGTGTGTGTGTGTGTGTGTGTGTGTGCGCGTGTGTGTGTGTGTGTGCGCGTGTGTGTGTGATATGTATGACAGATGACCTGTGTGTGGAAATCAGAAAACAACTCTGAAGAGTCAATTCCCTCTTACAATAATGGTCCAGGGGTCAAATTGAGGTCATTAGGCTTACATGGCAAGGACTTTCACAAACTGAGCCATCTCTATGGCTGAAATATTTTATTTTAATTTTTAATGACGATTTGTTTATTTTTATTTTTATGTGTTTGTTTTGCTTGAGCCTGTATGTCTCTGCATCGTGTTCATGCCTTGTGCCCTCAGAAGTCAGAAGAGGGTGTCAGATCCTCTGGGACTGGAGTCACAGACAGTTGTGAGCTGCCTTGTGGGTGCTGGGACTTGAATCTGAGTCCTCCGTAAGAACAGCCAGTGCTCTTGAGCCCTCTCTCCAGCCCCTATTACTCACTCATTAATTTTCGCACTGGGGATTGAACTCAGGGCCCCACGCATGCTAGGCAAGTGCTCTGCCATACTAATTTCATCTTTTTTTAAGAAATAATTTTGAGGGCTGGCTGACATGGGTGCTGGGAACTGAACTCAGGTCTGCAGACTCAGACAGAAACTATTCTGGTCATCTTCATCTCCCAGTCTCCCTGTAACCTGCTTTTCCAGCACATTCTCCTCCTCTCTTTGTGTCTTTTTTTTTTTTTTTTTTTTTTTTTTAAATCTCACCACGTTTAGTGTCAGGTCCAAAGGAAACTCCATTTCCCCAAATTCTGGGGATTAGACAGAAGCTAGCCTTCCTCAAGAACTTGTGAAACTGGTTCCCCTCTACCAAAAGGAGCCATTATCCTTATCACTGGCAGAAGGGACGTGTGGCTATCAGTGGTGCCTATTATTGCACCAACGCGCACGCTGGTCTCCAGACTCCCTCAGTAGCACAGACACCTGTTACACATTTCAGCCTCCGTGCTAGCAAACGGGCTCTTTTCAGCTCTTCTCACCTGATCCCCATCCCAGGCCTCTCCCGCTCATTAGCTTCCCTCCACCCAGCTCCTTATTCTCCCCTTAGCCCTGCTATTTCTTTGGCTCCGGTCCCTCTCTCTCGCTCGCTCTCTTTGTTTTCCTCTCTGGATCTCCCTCTTTCTCTCTCTCCTTTCTGTTTGCCTCCTCCCCTTCTCTCTGCAGGCCACATTTTATCTCTGCTCTGACTCCTCCCAAGGCTTCTGGCTGTCCTCTCTTATCTACAAGAAAAACCCTTTCCCTTAATCATACGTGTAGCAGCCATGGCATCAGTTTATACATTTAGTGTTGCTTGTACATATTTACGTATGGAAGAATGGTGTCCTTTGCTGGTACTGTCTTATTTATTTATTTATTTATTTATTTATTTATTTTGAATCTTGTGACTGAGTCTCACTAATTTGCTCAGGCTAGATTTGAACTCATTCCGCAGTCCAGACTGGCTTTGAACCTGTGGTTCCCCCTTGCCTTAGTCTCAGGAGTAGCTAAGATTATAGGCTATCCTATCGAGCGGTTCAGGCCTACGGCAAGGATTAGTATTGATAGCTATTGATAGTAACAATGGCTGAGTTTTATTGAAGCTTCGAATAGTAGAAGCCCAATAACCAGCTGGCTAACTGCACAGCCCACCCACAGCGCAGTGAGATCGGCATTGTCATGCTACCTGTTGACAAATGAAGTCAAGCACCTAGCAGCACAGCCCATGAAGCAGCTTCTGCAAGCTGGGCTGAGATGTCAAACACTAACATCCCTACTGCGGCCAAATCTGGTAGTAGGCCTTCTGAATTGGCAAAAATAAATGGGGCTGGAAAAAAAACCAAAAACCTCTCAGATTGTTTCAATTCGTGAACCAAAGAAGTAGAGTCAAGCAGTGGACCACTGCCGATTAAAGCAAATCCTGACCAGTTCAGATATATCCTCTGGAGGGCAGGCAAGATGGCTCAGCGGGAAAAGGCGCCTGCTGCCAAGCCTGATGACCTGTGCTTGATCCCCAGGACCCACGTGGTGGAAGGAGAGAACAGACTCCCCAAAGTTGGATTCTTACCTGTATGTGCAATCTGTGACCATGTGGGTACATGGACACACACTAAATAAATGTAAGAAAAAAAGAAGGAAAGAAAGAGAGACCCTCTTGCAATTCTCTCAGTCACTACACTTTTGTCCGTGAAGCTGGGAAGCTGCAGCTGAGCTGAGCCCCTGTTGATAGCCTTCTCCAGGTCCCAGATGGAGGGTTGGAAGGAGGGGGAGGGAGGAGGGTGACAGGGCTGGGAGTGAAAGACCCCAACCGATTTGGGTAATGAGAAAACTACAAAGCATGATAAACCGGTTTTGACCTTTGCACTCCAGCAGATTCTTCCTCCCCACTCCCCCACCACAGGGCAGGAAGGCTAGCAATTATCAGAACCAGTCACAATCTTCTAAGCAGATGATTATCAGAACCGGTCACAGTGAATGATTACCAATCTGCAAACTAAACCACAATGGAAAAAGCAGGATGTCAGGATGATGTCATGCGGAATGTCACGTACCTAAATTCTTTGGAAACCCAGAATTTCGTTCTGGGTTGAATATCTAGACCAATCCCAATTGAACCCGTACCCCATATTATAATTTATGTAAAACTTGTGATTTTGTCTATAAAAACTTGCTTGCACGGATACTCAGGGTGCTTAGCTATCCCGAAGCTGGGCACCTGCTTGCGCAACCGTGAAAATAAACCTCGTGCTTTTGCATCTGACAGCCTGGTTATTGAGCCTGGGGCTCCTTGGCGATAAGACCACTCTGAGGGTCTTTCAGGAGGAGGTGACATACGTACAGGGGTAGAACATTTGAAAGAAGCCCCAAAAATCTACAACTTAATTAACTAAGATCAATACTATTTTGAAATTGTAAATTTTTTTGGAAATCAAAATCAGCAGAAAAAGAAATTCCTGGATGAACAACAATAAAACCAGTAACGCCAACACAATTTTCCTAGTCAAACTGGGACTGGAAGCGAAAGCAGGGGATAGGTCACTTATCCTACTTTATCGATCTTGACTGTTGGTTGTTCTTTCTAATGCCCCAGGGCAAATGCCCCACTGGCCTTGCCTAGCTAACCAGTCTTTTTTTTTTTTCCAGAGATGGGTCTTACTGTTAGCTTTCATGCCAGTTCTCCCAAAATATTAAATATCCTCTCCCCTAAGATCAAAACGAGTGAATTTGAATATTCACTTTCCTTCTTAGTCCTCTTCATAGTAGCTTACCTTGGAGAAGGGCTGCTCACGGGCCTATTTTGAATAACCACCCTCCCCAGACTACCATGAAAAAGCTACAGGTCCCTTGCTAGCAGCCATTACCCAAGGTCAGAGGAATGCAGCCAGCTGCTGCGACGTTCTGGTAGACCTCTCGAATTAGCCGGCAGCTGTCCTGGAGGTTGTAAAGATTGACATTCACGTTGCCTAGATCTGCAACCCTGAGGGACTGGAAAGGGAGGGCTCCCGTGCTGGGGTTGACAGCCCCCAGCGTCGCCGATTCCTCTCGGATGCGACGGGGTCCAAATCTAGAGAAGAAAAATCATCGACATGTCAGCTGCCGCAGAGCTCTGACCGCTGCTCGCTATGCCTAAAAGGTGCTTCTGTCTCCTGACATTTGGGACAGGTGATGCTGTGCTGGGGGATAGAGTCTGTCACCAGTGGCAACCAGGAGCACCTCTTTCCTGAACCTGCACCAAGTAAAAGTATGTCTGGATGTTAGCAGACATCACTGGGTATAAAACAGACCCCACTGACAGCCATTAATCTATGTATGTTTGGAGGGTTTTTTTGGCATGGATTTTTTTTTCCTCTGTTGTTTGACAGGGTCTTGCTATGTTACCCAAGCTGGCACAAAACTCACTGTGCCTCAAATTCTCAATCCTCCTGCCTCAGCCTCCTGAGTGCTGGGATTACCAGTATGTGTGTATGTCTACCATGGCAGACGAAGAGAATTTCTGATCATATTCAGTTTATTAGTTTTGCCCTACTGTAACACAGTATTTGAGACTGATTTAGCTGTTTGTTGGTTTTAGTACAAAGATGGCTCAGTCAGCCAGGCAGTGGTGGCACACACCTTTAATCCCAGCACTCGGGAGGCAGAGGCAGGCGGATCTCTGTGAGTTCAAGACCAGCATGGTCTACAAGAGCTAGTTCCAGGACAGGCTCCAAAGCCACAGGGAAACCCTGTCTCGAAAAACCAAAAAACAAACAAACAAACAAAAAAAAAAAAAACCAAAGATGGCTCAGTCAGTAAAGCACTTGCCATATAAGTGGAAGGACCCAGGTTTGATTCCCAAGACCCATATATTCCTGCAAGGTGTGGTAGCACCCACTTGAAAACCCAGCACTGGGGACCAGGACAGGAGGATCAGAAGGGGCTCCCTGGCTACCAGTCTTGCTTAGCCACCAGTTTAATCCCACTCAGTGAGCTCAGGGTCAGTGAGAGACCCTGTCTTGAACAAGGTGGACCGTGACACCAAAATGACTCAGTAGGTTGTCCTCCATCCAGCCCCTACCCACACACATGCACATGAGCACATGCATGAACTGTTATTTAAGGATCTTCAGAGATGGCTCATGAGTCAGGAGCACTGTCTGCTCTTGCAGAAGACCTGGGGTTGGTTTCTGGCATCCACATGGCAGCTCACAACTGCCCTTAACTCCAGTTCGTGGGGGGACCCAACACTGTCCCCTTCTGGCTATTTAGCACCAGGCAGAGATGTGGTACATACACATTCATGCAAACATGAACATGTGTAAACATAAAAATAAGTATTTATAAAAGTTAAGGGCCAGCATGTGATGCACACTCCACTTTGTTCTTTGCCTGTTTTGTCTTTTCATTGCTGAGGATCAATCCAAGGACCTCAAAAGCTGAGTGAGAGCTTTGTTACTCCACCACACCCCTTCATCCCTAGACTCGAGCCCACCCACCACCCATTTATTATATAGCATTAGACAATTAACCTGAGTTTCTGTTTCCAAATCTTTAAAATAATGATGCTGTTATTTTTCCCACCGTGTGGTTGTAAGAATTAGACAAGGTCAACTTTGCAAAATGTCCTGGGTTCGTTGACATTTAATAAATAGCAGCTTTTAAAATTCAGATGGATACAGTCAGATGTACTGAGCTGAACAGAAACTGTTGATGCTTGCTAATTAAGAAAACAGTCTTTATGTCTCTTTGACTTTGATAGCTAGGGGATTTGGGGAAGAGACAACCAATTCCATTCTCAAATCAGTGGCCCCTGGGATGGAACTAGGGTGTGCACACCTACCATCCCAGCAAGGCTGGGGTTCTAGAAACTCCTGGCTTGCTAAACAGCCCAGACTGGCCTTTCTGAGCTGCCTCGCTTCTTGGGATTACAGGAGTACACAGAAGCCTCTCTTGACCACTGATGACCCTGGGGTATCAGAACTGGCCTTCCAATCCTGTGTTAAGCCCTTGGCTTTGCTTACGGAAGGAGAGAACCGCCCTCCCTGACTCCAAAATGACCTGGGTGAAAAGATGCAAGCCCACGTGCCTTCGACACTCCTGCCTACTGGACCCAACCACGTGTCCCCAGCCCGTGTGCACTTTCCTTACCTTGCCCCGGGCCGGTTGGAAGTCCCAGTGTCCAGAGGCACACCGATGAAGGCTGCATCCAGCCCATCAGGGGACGATCGCAAGGGCAGGTGCATCATAGAGCAGATGCCCACCAGCTGCCCCAGTGACTCGGCGCTGGAGGACTGGTGATGTGGAGCACCCGAGACATCTGAAGCCTGGCGGGTCCTGGGGAGCCCAGGAGAGAGGAGCCCCACAGAGGGACGCCACGTGACCACCCCAGACCCCAGGACCAGGGCACAGCTGGAGGTGAGCAGTCGCAGCATGCCGTCTATCGAGGAGCCCAACCCGGCCAATGTGCCAGCCCCCAGTTGCAGGGCTCAAAGGTCAGGGACGCTCTGGGATCAATGGGGTGGAGAGGGCCCCAGAACCCAATCGTTTCTCCACCTGCCCCACTCCGGACTTCAGCCCCTGTATGGATTGGTCTATGAGCCAGGCTGGGGCTCCCCATTCATGCCCTCCTGCCCCACCCCAGGTTTGTCAGCGCAGGGAGTCTCCCCACCCCCACACCTGGCCTTTGACTGTCTCTCCTATTCAGAGTAATTTTGTTTTGCTTTGTTTGTTGTTACTCTGTTTGTTAACAAATGGTCTTACTCTGCAGCCCAGGCTAGTCTGGAACATGTGTATCTAAATTGTATCTTAGCACTTAGAGTGCTAAGATAAAATGCTTAACCAAAGTAACATTGTGTTGTTATTGTTGTTGGTTTTTATTATAATTTATTTATTTATTTTACAAACCAGTCCCAGTACCCCCTTCCTCCTCTCCTCCTACTCCCCCTACCGTTCCCCCACCCAACCTCCCCATATGCTCCTCAGAGAGGGTAAGACCTCCCCTGGGAAGTCAACTAAGTCGGTCCTATCATCTCACTGAGGCAGGACCAAGCACACCCCCCCACACACACACACCTATGCTGCAAGGTATCTCTCTGTAAAAGGAGACTGCTTGTTCAGTTCCCGGCTGCCCAGACCCCAATAATCACTGGGACTAATGGGAGCTCACTGACTCCGAACTGAAAACCGGGGATACTGCTTAGGACTGAACCAGGCCCTGTGACGGGAGATAAATGCTTGGGCAGTGTGTGGCAGTAGGACCAGAATCTAACTCTAGTGAATGAACTGGCTTTGTGGAGCCCATTCTCTATGGAGAAATGATGTGGGACGTCCTTCTGTTTATGTGTTGCTTTTATTGGCTAACGAATAAAGCTGTTTTGGTCAATGGCTTAGCAGAACAAAGCCAGGTGGGAAAACCGAACAGAGATATATAGAGAGAGTAGGCAGAGTCAAAGGGTGCCATGTAGCTGCCGAAGGAGAAAGATGCCTAGAACTTTACCTGGTGAGCCACAACCTGGTGTCTATACATAGATTAGTAGAAATGGGTTAATTTAAGATATAAGAGTTAGCTAGAAACACGCTTGAGCCATCGGCCAAACAGCGTTGTAATCAGTATAGTTTCTGTGTGATTATGTGAGTCTGAATGGCTGGGAAAGTAATGTGCAATCTTCATCTACACCTTGAACTCACAGAGATCTGCCTGTCTCTGCCTTCTAAGTGCTAGGGTTAAAGGCTTGCATCACTACCACTCTGCCCCATAACTTTTTTTTTTAACAAGAAGTTTATTTAAACAACAAGATGCTTGACTTGAAGGGAAAACTATCTAGGATCATTTTGTTCAAGAGTAATTTATCCCTACTTAAAGACAGATTGCCCTACATGTAACAGCTATGTACAAAAAAAAAAGTTGTAAAATTGTCCTTGGTTTTACAATGATAAATGAAAAACATTAAAATTCTCCAATCGAACAAGGTATGCAAGGATTTTGTGGTTTTTGTTCTTTTGTTAAAACATTGAAAGCAAAATAACTTACTGGAATATAAAGATAAGAGCTGAGCCGGGCAGTGGTGGCGCACGCCTTTAATCCCAGCACTCGGGAGGCAGAGGCAGGCGAATCTCTGTGAGTTCGAGGCCAGCCTGGTCTACAGAGCTAGTTCCAGGACAGGCTCCAAAGCCACAGAGAAACCCTGTCTTGAAAAACCAAAAAAAAAAAAGAAGAAGAAAAAGAAAGATAAGAGCTGAGTGAGCACGCCACTAGTGGAGCAGGGGTATCTTCACAGAACCATACTTTCCCCCAGACCACCTCCACCTGATGTCAATCAAAACAGAACATTGGCCATCTAGTTTAAAAAAGAAAAAAGAGTGCACTATGCTTGTGCACACACACCAGTTACTTTATGTACAATAAAGAAATGGGGACAGGGAAATGAGAGAGTAGAGAAAACTATTCTGTAGTAGTCAGGATGTGGTGGAACCAAATTGCGGCTTTCTAATTGCGAATGTATTCTTGGTCTATAACAAAATTCTGGAGTAAAGTAGCAGGTTCCCTTTTTAGTAGACACCTCCTGTCTGCTGCTGGAACACATCTATCGTATCTTCATCCTCCATTTCCAACTGTGCAGGTGTGTCTGTTTCATTGATTGGCTGTCCATCAAACCGGAATCTGATCTGCCTCACTGACAAACCCTGTCGTTCACGATAGGCTTTCATTAGTTTACTAAGTGGTGTATGCCTCTTAATCTCAAACTGCACCCCAGAGCCATCCTGCCCCGCCACCTTCAAATTAATATGATTATTGTTCTCAGTCTTGACTCCTTCCTTGGGTTTCTCGTCGGCCATGGCCAGCGCCGGAGTCTCCTCAGCTGCCGCTTCACAAAAGAGGCACCAGGTCCGCACTGAAGGAGCACACAGGCAGCACCAGGAGCGGCAGAAGAAGGAGGCCACAGCTGCTGAGGAGGAGGTGCGCGTCCTCCCTCCCACCCCCGCGCTGCCCCCATAACTTTTTTAAGGCTAGCTGGGGCAGAACATTTGCATCATATCTGCAAACACCTTCAGTTGCACTCTGAGTAATGAAAATAATATAAAATAAAAATGCCTTACAGTATACATGATGGTATTAGTATGATGATATTGGTATTTAACCCAAGAACTCAGGAGGCAGAGGCAGGAGGGTCTCTGAGTTTGGAGCCAGTCTGATTTACATGGGGAATACTGGGCTAGCAAGAGCCACATAGTGACATTCTGATAAAGCAATTGAACAAAAAAATCCCACACAACTTTTAAATCTCTCTCTCTCTTTTTTTTTTTTTTTTTTTTTTTTTTTGGTTTTTTGAGACAGGGTTTCTCTGTAGCTTTGGAGCCTGTCCTGGAACTAGCACTTGGAGATCAGGTTGGCCTCGAACTCACAGAGATCCACCTGCTTCTGCCTCCCGAGTGCTGGGATTAAAGGCGTGCGCCACCACCGCCCGGCCACTTTTAAATCTCTTACAAAGAATTTAGTGTTGAGTTATAAAGGCACAGCACCAGCAATCCTGCTAACTTGCTGTCCTCTCCTTAATTCTAAGGAAAGAAAGACCAGCAAGATGACCCAGTTGGTAAAGGCATCACCTGACAAGCCTAATAAACTGAGTTCGATCCCTGCCACCCAGAACAGAACTGACTCCTGAAAGCTGTCCTCTGACCTCCGCAGGAACATTGTGGCACACATGCATGCACATACAAAAATAAATGTTAAAAATCAAAAAGCCACGAGCAGAGATGCGACATGTGAGCCTCTTGGTGGTTTTTGGTGTTTTCCCCTGTGATTGAGATTGAATGAGAAAGAAGTGTGATTTGGTGCACAGCCTCCCTGCAAAGGCCACACACGACACCACACAGCACCCCCGGAGCACAGGGCAAAGTTCTCTGAGGTCAGTAATGAAGTAATGAGTGTTCAGTATTAGAAGAGGCTTCAAGGCCTGTCTGGCTATTTTCCAGGACAGATGCAACAGTCTGTTCCTCTCAACACCCAATTTCTAACACGGTTTCTTCTCACCGCTTGTCCTTGAACACGTCATGTTCTCACGGCTGGTTTTCTTTACCAGCTTGTAAATGTTTAATGGGTGCCCACTATGCGTCAGGCACTCGGTGCCCATGCCTGGGGAACACTCCCTCCTTGTGCTTGAAAGGGTGGCCTTCCGAATGAATGTTCTGAGTTTCTCTGCCTCGTTGCTTCCACCAAGACGATCCCTTCTCAGGAGGGATGCTTTTCTTCTGCAGATGGACGACAATTCCTCATGAGGAAGTCTCTCCAATCCGATGTCCTGCCCTGTCACCTCCACAAGGAGGCACCAGCTTAGCAGGCTATCACCTCAGCGGCCAAGTGAAAGTGGAAAGTGGACTGGGGCCCAAGTGGACGAGAGTCCTGGTCCAGGCTAGGACCCTGGCGCAGCTGTTAAGAGTGCTTACCGCTCTTGTGGAGGACCCGAGTTTGGTTCCCAGCCCCAGGTCAGTGGCTTCCAACTGTAACTCCAGCTCCAGGCAATCAGATGCCTATTCTGCCTCCTCAGACACCGCCCCCCCATACACATAATAAAAATAAAGGGGCCAGGGATGACTCAGTTAAGAGCACTTGCTGCTCTTCCAGAACACCCAGGCCCAGTCCTCAGCGCCCACACAGTGGCTCACAGCCATCTATGACTTTATCTCCACGTATCTGACACCCTCTTTGGGCCTCCACCAGCACTAAGAATGTACGAAGTACACATGCATGCATGTAGGCAAAACCTTCATATGCATAAAAATAAATTACAAATAAACTTAAAACCAGGCGGTAGTGGCACATGCCTTTAATCCCAGCACTTGGGAGGCAGAGGCAGGCAGATCTTTGTGAGTTCAAGATCAGCCTGGCCTACAGAGCAAATTTCAGGATGGCCTCCAAAGCTACACAGAGAACCAAAAGTAAACAAATAAAAATTTAAATAAAGACGTCTACTTCAAGGTACTTCTTGTCAACATTTAAAATAAACAAAAATAACTCTTCTCCCCCCCCCTTGTGTAGCCAGAAAGCAGCTGGTGGGGGTAACAGGCACCCATACTGGCCAGAGGTTCTGGTCAGAGCAGCTCTGGCAGCCGATCCTAGTCTGTGTTCCCCGTGTCTGTCCATATCCAGCTGCAGAGCCATTTTGGGCAGAGTTCAAGCCAATTGTGGATGATTGCCTCAGTAGCACAAGGGCAGGGTAATGCCACACATATTTAATGTCTGAGACGCACAGACATTGGCCAGGGCCAGTGGCCATCAGCACATACCAAGTGGACATCAGCCTGGAAGGAAAATGTGTTTAAATCAGAGTTCCAGAATAAAGAAAATAACGTTTTCTTCGAATCTATGACTTTCTCCCACCATCGTCCCCAAGTTTGCTTTGGTGGACTGTTAAACAGAAGAAACTGAACCTTCCCCTACCCTCCCGTGACACTCTTCCAGTGAACCATACACGGAGCCTTGTGTAGTTTTCTTTATGGACTGGGACATAAAGATGGGGAAGGCACTGTCCCAGCAAACTCCAGGCTCCAGTACAGGCTTCATGTTCTCAGCCGGCCTCCAAGCGCTGCTTTGAACCTTGTCTGAAACATGTAAGAAATGTTCTGTTCTAAGCGAATGATTGGACAGATCTGGAGCTCTCGGGGCGGTGCTCGCTTTAGGGAAACAAATATCCCGAAGAGTCTGAGCTTGAGGAAACAGCAGTGCGGTTCAGCCACCTGTGTAGACCCTCACCTGTCCCAGGACGGGGTTCTTTAGGAGTCAGCACTTCCAACTTGTCTCTGCTCGTGGAAGCTTAAGACACAATGGTGTGGCAATGCCGGCAAGATGGGCAGCTCGGGACACGATGCTCTTCTCACAGGGCTGTTTCACCAACACCTCCTGGACTTCAGCCCTTCTGTTTTGCTTTGCTTTTTTTTCTACTTAGCCCAGGCTGTTTTCCAACTCCCAATCCTCCTGCATCAGTTTCTTCCATGTTCCAATGGCAGGCATGTAGTGCCATGCCAAGCTAATGCCTTTGTGGGGGGGGATCGAGACAAGGTTTCCCCGTGTAGCCCTGGCTGTCCATGAACCTAGTTCTGTAGAACGGGCTGGCCTCGAACTCAGAGATCTGCCTGCCTCTGCCTCCCAAGTTCTGGGATTAAAGGTCTATGCCACCATACCTAGCTCCCAATAACATGTTTAAAACCATGTTTAGCGTATTAGTCCTTGCTCTGCTGCTATAACAAAGCAGCACAGCACAAATCCAGGTTTGGTGGCTTGTGCCTATAATGGCAGCATTTGAGATTTAACAATGGGAAGATCCAAAGTTCAAGGTTATCCTGGGCTACAGAGTTTGGGGGTAGCCTGGGGTACATGAGACCTCAAGAGGGAAGAAAAGGAGGGAGACACGAAGAGGAAGAACAGGAGGGAGTTGTTTATTTGATACAGTTTTGGAGTCTGAAGGTCCAAAATTGGACCACACTATCAGGTCAGTCTCTTGAAGAAGGCTTCATGGTGGAAAGCATCCAATGGCAGGCAGCATATGGGAGCAGTCAAATGGGAAGCCAGGAAGGGAGAGTGAGGAAGGGCAGGCAGGCTCCTTTCCTAACATCTTATTCTCCTGGGAGTGAACCAGCATGCCCTGAGGAGTCTAATCTCTTCATGGATGATACCCTCCAAAATGACTTAATCAAATCCCATTAGACCTGTGCCTCAGAAAGCCACAGAGCCACAGGAGCCTTTCAGGGACAGCACATCCAACCAAAGCATCGTGAATACGTTTTATTGTCAGATAAAAACATTCAATCATATTTGAGAAAGCATGGAAAGGAAGGGGCTAGGTGACAGCTGGTGTGGCAGTAGGAGAGAGCGACTGGCTCAAATCGGTACAGGGGTGGCTAGCAGGTGGGGAATTACCAGGAGGAACTGTCATGGGCTGTTCTAGTTTCACGCTGTTGCTGGGATGAAACACTCTGACCAAAAGCAACTTAGGGGAAGAAAGGTTTTATGTTCACTTACCGGTAACAGTCCATCACTGAGGGAAGTGAAGGCAAGATGTTGTCTTTTTTTAAAGATTTATTTATTTATTGTACACTGGGGTTTTGCCTGCATGCACTAGAGTTACAGACAGTTGGAAATTGCCATGTGGGTGCTGGGAATTGAACTTGGGTCCTTTGGAAGAATAGTCAGCGCCTTTAACCGCTGAGCCATCTCTCCAGCCTCCCACGGCAAGACTTCAAGCAGGAAGCTAAAAAGCAAGCCTGGGGGGCTGGAGAGATGGCTCAGAGGTTAAGAGCACTAACTGTGCTTCCAAAGGTCCTGAGTTCAATTCCCAGCAACCACATGGTGGCTCACAACCATCTGTAATGAGATCTGGTGCCCTCTCCTGGCCTGTAGGCATACATGGGGGCTGAACATTGTGTATATAATAAATAAATAAATCTTTAAAAAAAAAAAAGCAAGCCTGCTTGCTATTCTACACATTACTTCCAATCGACAAGCTCATGCACAGCCAAGGAACTGGCTCACTCAGGCCCCTGCTTTCCTGGAGAGCACAGGCACATCTGCCTAGGGATGGTGCCGCCTACAGTGGGCTCGGCCCTCCCATGTCAGTTATCAGTAAAGGTAACTCCCCACAGACTTGCCCACAGGCCAATATAACCTGAGGAATTTCCCAACTAAGACTCCTTTCTCAGGTTAGTCTAGGCTGTCTCAAGTTGGAAGTAAAGGCTAAATAAATAGGACCTAAAGCTAAACTGACCTAACAATAGTCTTGCTGAAGGGTGGGTGATAATGACATCACAGCAGGATGGTGGAGGAGGAGGAGAAACTAAGCAGGAACTGAGAGTGATCAGACACTCAAGGTGGAAAGTTCCTGCTACAACTTAACTTTTACATCTGTAGTCCCAGGCTATGGCAGAAGAATCAGGACTTCAGGAAATGCCTACAAACAAGAAAGGGGGGGGGTTGACTTGGTTTTGTTGGTGGTAGTGGTTTGTTTTTCTAGACACGGTCCCAGCTGACCTGGATGGAATTTTCTTTTTCTTTTTTCTTTCTTTCTTTCTTTCTTTTTTTTTTTTTTTTTTTTTTTTTTTTTTTTTTTTTTTTTTTTTTTTTTTTTTTTTTTTTTTTTTTTTTTTTTTTTTTTTTTTTTTTTTTTTTTTTTTTTTTTTTTTTTTTTTTTTTTTTTTTTTTTTTTTTTTTTTTTTTTTTTTTTT
>PVIU01011691.1:0-62730 GCA_004026605.1 Ondatra zibethicus | reverse complement strand
TTATTTTGGCAACTTTATTCTGACTTCCAAACCTAAGTTGGAAAAAAAAATTAGGAGTCAGTGAGATATTTCAGAAGGTAAAAGTATTTTCCACTAAACCCTCTCCAGCACACGGGATGACCAGAGTTCAGTCCCCTAGACAGACATGGTGGAAGGAGGAGAGCCAGCTCCCACAAATCACTGTCTGACTGCCATGCATGTGCCACGGCATGTACACACATCCTCCCCTAAATAAATGTGCAAGTAGAGTAAGAATTTTAAAAATCACGGTGCTGATGTTGCCATCCATGCCACACAGGGTGAAGCAGAGCTGTATTTGACAAGGTTTATGAAAGTGCCCTGAAAGCTGTTTAGCTGAGGCACACAGACAAGTGTTAAACAAGGCGAAGGTATCAGACTTAGCGATGTTTCCCTGACTGCTCGCTTGCCTCCAGCTGTCACCAAAACAAAAGTGCAGTGAAACAAAAGTTTTTATTTGTACCACCCCGTGTGTGTGTGTGTGTGTGTGTGTGTGTGTGTGTGTGTGTGTGGTCACGTGTGCATGTGTGCATATGTTTGCCAACATACATGCAGAGGCCAGAGTTCACATCAGCCATCTTTCCTTATTTCTTGAGACAGGATCTCTCCATCAGAATTTAGAGCTCACTGATTGGCTAAGCTGGCTAGCCAATGAGCTCCAGGGATCCACATGGTACCCTGATTCTCCCTCCAGCACCCCAACCCCTAGTACTGGGTTAGCAGATGCCATCACCCTCATCTTTTCCCATGGGTTCTGGGATCAACGCAAGTCCACCTTCATGGCAGCTCCGTTAGCAGCAGATCTATCTCCCTAGTCTTGCATTTTCTATTTTGTTTTGCTCTTTTTTTTTCTTTTTCTTCTTTTTTTACTTTCCTGTGTTTGCTATTTTTTTTAAGGGCAGATCTCATTGGGTATCTTAGGCTGGCCTGGGACTCACAGCAATCTTCTGGCTTCAGCTTCCTAAGTGTTGAGATGACAGGCATGAGCCACCACAACTCAGTCTCCCGCCGGTCCCCCCCCCCAACTATTTTTTATTATGTAGGTCATTAATCTACCAAGGCAGTGACCCTTGACTTTCAGAATCAAAGGGTGGTTTGCAGTGGGGTTGAGACACCCCAGGCAAGTCTACTGTGCAGCAGGAACAGAGCCACAGGCCCAGTGGTTTCTAACCTTCTGCTAAAAAGCCACTTATTTACATCCTTGTCTAGAAGCACTGTGCCTTCCCTGGAATGAGCCCTGCTCCCACGCCGGGGAAGGTCTGCTGCCTAGTTACTCACTCCAGTGACTCCAAATGGAAAAGAAGAAAACAGCAACGAATAGAAATCAAAGTAGAGCAGAGGCTTTCCCCGTCCTATGTGTCAGGTCAGGCCGTGCGAGGCCAAAAGCAAGTGACTAACAGTGATTTGTTAAGAGCAAAGGGACTTCCACAAGGATTCCTTGCAAGGTCGAAGGGACTGGGGAAAGGCAAAGGTGCTCTGCTAGACCTCCTTGCCTGCTCCGGTAGCAGAAGCTTGAACCCCGAAGGAGGGACGAAGACGAGCCTTCGTTGCTGAGGAGGAAAGCACAGCAAAGGGTCTCTCGTCCTGGCTCTCCGCCCCTGCCAGGTAAAACCATGTGGAAAAGGAAAGCCTTCATCCTCATGTCGCCTTTACACAAGAGAAGTCTGGGAACTGTATTTCCTGACCTGCAGATTACACTCATCTGTCCGCAAGCCTGCGCTAGACTGCAGACCTCGTCCATGCCTGACCTACTTCCTGGCACATGGATGGATCAAGAAATATGAATTCTTTCTGTACACAGATTAAAGACCCAACTCCATCTCTTTTGGAAGAATAATCCCAGGATTTTTTTACTAAGTCATATTAAAAGTGATGGTTTATTGGTTCCTGCTGTGTCCTATGTGTTTCATATAGACTCTCTCACTTACTTCTATATTATCTCTTGATAATCTGCAATGTGTTGACACTATCTGAATATTTTTGTAGATATTCAAATCAAGTAACTGACCAGGTCGGTGCAGTGAACACCTACCTACTGGTGCTGCCAGGATGCTAGTACAGGCTTATTCTGACACCAGATCTGGGGCTTCATCCTGAGGCTTCTTGGAATTAGTGACATTTTAGACTGACATTTAGATAGTTTTGGGTCGGGAGGAACTATCCTGTGCTTTATAGAATGTCCAGTAGCATCTCTGGCCTCCCTTCATCAGAGGCCAGCAGCAACCCTCCCCATGGTTATAACAATCAAAAATATTTCCAGACATGGCCAAGTCTCCAAAGGTGGGCAAAGCCAACCTCCCTCCCCAATAATGGCCGCCACTCTAGGGTGAGGCTTGTGCTATGTATTGTTTTCCTGGTATAAGTAAATACACAGGCCATTGCTCAGAAGAGGAGCTGCTGGGACAAACAACAAAACCCGCAGCTCTCCACAAGTCTCCAGGGGCACATGATATTACAATTAACGCAAGCCCACTCTTCAGTTATGGATCATTATGTGACTCACTCTCCATGCGGCACCGGGCCATCTAGACTTCACAAGTCTCCTGTCTCTGTCTCCTGAGGGCTACAATTATTGATGTGACCACTAAGCCCAGCCCCTGGGTGCCTTTGTGCCATTCCCCTCATGTCAGCTAAACCCGTAGTGAGAGCTAATCCTCAAAGAGCTAAACCACCTCCAAGAAACGAAGGCAGGAGACCAGGGATGGCCTTTATTCCTTCTTGATTGGTTTTGAAATCACCTAGGAGACACAGCTGGGCCTGTCCTTGCCCACAGGGGTTTAATGGAGGAGAGAAGACCCACCCTGACCACGGGTATTGCCATCCATGCACTGGGGTCCCAGACTGAATAAAATGGAAAATGGGAGAAAATGAACTGAACATCAGCAATTCATCTCCCTCTGCTTCCTTACCTCAGAGCTCTCGGCTCCGCCACGACACCAACTACCATGGCCAACCGTTCTCTCAAACTGTGAGCCGGATAAATCCTTCTTTAATTTGTTTTTATTAATTATTTTTGTCTCAGCAACGAGAGAAGTAGCTGACACAAGAACGCTGTGTGAAAGTCATTAATTAAGAGAAGTCTTTTGCTAGTACAAACTCCCAAGACATTATACAGCACCTACGTGAGCTCTGGAGAGGCAAAGTCCACATTTTATGGCTCTCTATACAGTTCTGGCACCTTGCTGGTCTCTAACCCAGGAGCTCTCATAAAACACTATTTCATGAAATACGATGTTTTATAATAACTCCTGATCATTTGATTAAAATTACTATACCATCTTCCTGGCTTATAGCTGAATAGTAAAATTCACAGGAAAAACTTAATGCCAATATTTATGAAACAGCTCAGAAGTGAATGACAAGTTGTTCTTCTTTGTCCTTAAAAAAAAAGACAGACTGAACTCCCATTTTCATAAAAAGGAATGTTCATTATCATCATCCCCACGGCTGGGGACATACTCAGTTGGGAGAACACTTGCACAGCATCCATAAGGACCCAGCGACAATCTTCAGCACCATATAAACCAGGCACAGTGGCAGCAGGGATCTGGGATCCCAGAACTCATGGTGGAAAAGGAAGGATCAGAAGTTCAGTCATGTGCAGCTACACAGTGAGTGCTAGGCTAGTCACTTCAAAATCTGTTACATGAACTACATATATTTCATTGGAAGGAAGGGAGGGAGAGAGAGGAAAGGAGAGGAGAAAAGGGAGGTAAGAAGGAAGGGCATTTTTATAGGATGGGGTAGGAGGAAAGGGCTACAGGAGAGACTTTTAAATTACTTTTTTCTTTAAAGGTTCACTACCATGCTGAGCTGTAACATACAACCATAGCAGGAATGCTCACGTTCGAAACATCTAAATTAAAAGTAAAATAATTGTAATTGCTTTTAAAGCCACGATTTGAAATTTAAAAACAAAACCAAAAACCTAAGATGTTAGGAAGATAAAAATAAAATTTTCTCATCCATATATTAAGATACGAAGCTTAGCTAAAAAGACTATCATTTGTTATAAAATTATAAATTTTCACATAAAGACAAAAGAACTTTAATATAAGCCTACTAATAGATAATTTGACTATTAAAATAGCCAGACTCCACTCAGTACTTATTCTGTTATACACAAATCATATTTAATCTTCCTCCCAAAGCCACGGGGTCCACGCCTATTATTATTCCCATTTTAAACAGATGTCACTTGAAATTAAAATTACGATCCACATGGTAGAAACGAAGCTTCAAGGAGGTGAAACAACATGCCGAGAGCACACCTAGACCAGAGTCAAGCCACAGTGGAGTGAAAGAGGGGCTGCGTTCTGGTTCTGACAGCTTCTTACACAGTGTGCCCTGGAATCCTTATGTTAAATGCATTTTCAGAGGTCATTCTCTTCCATTAGCCTGTATAGAAAGTTAAAAATCCAACTCAAAACTCAAGCACTAGGCATAAGTATGTATAAGCATGGCTTCCCGGGTACTTTGTGTGTGTGTGTGTGTGTGTGTGTGTGTGTGAGAGAGAGAGAGAGAGAGAGAGAGAGAGAGAGAAAACTCGTCTCTTATTTTGTTGCTTGTAAAAATCTGCAGCAATACAAACCGCCCAGCCAAAAACATCAAGGAGAAAGGAGATTTATTTTCACATGATCTAATACATTAGAAGGTATACCAATTAAAGGGTATTTCTAAGTTATCCTTCCTATATATATATGCTAGAGCATAAACACCCAAATGGAGGTAACACTTTCATTGACTTGCATCTTAATTTTTTTTTTGAGATGGTCTCACTGTGTAGTTTGGGTTGAACTTGCTATACAGATCAGGCTGGGCTCACACTAACAGACACCACCTGCTTCTGTTTCCCTGGTGATGGGATTAAAGTCATGTGCCACTACATCTGGCTGTTTTGAACCTAAAATGTCTCCCAGTAGCTACTGTCTAGAAGGTTTGGACCATGGTATTGGAAGTGGGGGTGGGGGGAAGGTGAGTGGGGGGATAACCACAAAAGGCCCTGGTCTTCCCCTCTGCCTCTAATTCCCGACTACCATGAAGTGAGAACTTGCTCTGCCATGTACTCCCAGCCCTGCTGCTCTGCCCTTCCGTAAACCCAGATCCCCCGGGCCAAGTGGACAGTGACCTCTACGCCTTTCCCAGGGCATTCCTTCTTGCCTCTAAGTTACCTTGCTGCTGTCATAAATCTGACACAACTTCCCAGTAAACCTGAAGAGAAGAAACACTGTCATATGTTTACCGGAAGCCCCCCTGTGAACTGCTAATCCTTCAAGAGAGCCGTCACTGTTTTCATATTTCATTGGATAACCCCGGTTCTCCAGAAGCCCACGTTGGCCTCATTCTGCCTTTGTCTCTGCCAACTGCAGGTTTGCAGGCTCTGGGGCAATCAGCAAATGTGCTGCAGCATCCGAAGACAGCTCCAAAGCAGGCGCTCTGGGACTATTCTCAGCAATGACAGCATCACTAGATTTAGTACCCTGCTTGCCAAAGGAATGCCTTTGAAGGGGAGAAATAGTCACTTGAATGTATGAATACAGATGTCTTTGTTTAATACTTAAATAAAGAATTGAAACTACCAGCTGGCTTTATGTTGAAGTGAATAGATAGACTGCTGTAACAATGGTATTTCGGGTTTTTGATGCAAGGGTCAGGCCATTTAGCAAGCTCTATGTAGGCACAAAGCAAGTCCTAATATGATGTTTTGAAATGAAAGCATGCTTCTCCTGTTAGTTTGCATAGTTATTGAAGATTTCCATTTCTTGAATGAAAAAGGAAACTTGAAACAAACAAAAATTAAAATTAAAAAGCACACCATCACCGCTCACAAAATAAAACCCAGACTTGACTAGCTGGGTGGCACACACCTTTATTCCCAGTACTAGGGAGGCAGATGAAATTCTGTAAATTCAAGGCCAGCCTGGTCTATATAGTAAACTGCAGGCTAGCCAGGGATACACAGAAGACCCTGTCTCAAAACAAATAAAATCAGACTCACTAAATGTCAGTTCCTCAAATACCTCTTAGAGATTGGGGCTGGAGTTTAGGGGTTGAGTGCTTGCTTTGCATGTGTTAGGCTAAGTTTGATCTCCAGCACCAAAAACAAAACAAAAAAACAAATACAAATTAAAAAACTAAAATACTTCTGGTAATGCACACGCTTGTAATTCCAATACTTGGGAAATAGAGATAGAAGGATTAGCTACGTTTGAGGCCAATCTGGGCTACATGAGTCCTTGTCTATCCCCAAAAATGTCTAAAAAAATTAGCTCTTGGTTTTCTTAGGGAGCAGGCATCTCAGTGTGTGCCAGAGGATGGTCCTGTACTCACAGCCTGGAAGGAAAGAATTCTTTCCCAAACGCAAGTACCTTCCAATGGCAAAGAAATCAGAGTCACCATGAGTCAGTTGTTATACACAAATAAACTACCCACCACAAATAATTAGCAACGCAGGGAGGTCAACCAGATACTCAGCATTACTTTAAATGAAAAGACTTGTACACCCACATTAAACAAAAGAAAATAGACAAAGCCTAGGTTATGTTTTTAGATATGCCTTAGACACCTATTCTCTGAGATGCCAGGGATGGAACAGTTCAAGACATGGGAGTACGCCATGAATAACTTCAACTGAGCAATTGTGGCTAGTACCTTCTACAAGGGCAGTTTCCTCTTAACCACAGGAAAAGGAATCCTCACTAGTACAGACACCGACTACAGGACACTAGAACACAAAAGTTTGCCTGTGAAATGCAATGTGCTTGTTGACTCTCTCACCCTCCATTTTTTCTCAGAAACTGCCCTTGACTGCACAAGAGCAAATAGTACCTATGGATTATGTCTACACACACCTACATTATATGTGTTCTGCCCAAAGCATACTAGGTTGATAACTCTTACGTATTGGAAATCTCACTCTGTGACTATTCCTTTTGCCCAGTCTCTTCTCGTCACATGGCCATGCAAAACCGTTTCTAACCCAGGTCAGAAATAATGAGGTGCCACTTAAGCAAGACAAAGTGCTCACCAGGACCAAGGGTCCCTCTGGGTACTTACTACCGCTCAGGAAGTTGAGACACTTGGTTGCCTCCAGGTCCTGGCGACTAACTGGTCATCCTTCCACTAGGTTCCCAATACTCCATGGCTCGCTGAGTGCTGGGCCCCCACTTGTCCTGTCTAGGGCTCCTCAATCTGCTGTCAAGGGGATACCTTCCTGCGGTGTCCACTAGCACCTCCGCTGAAAAGACAGCATTCCCACGGCTTAGATATTCCCAGCACTGTTCCGCCGACTACCTCTGCAACTTGGTCCTCTCCAGTCCCTCAGTTCACCATAGCCCCTGAATCAGCAGCCCAGGGTTTTCAGCACAATTAAGCTCCTTGTAGCATTTCCTAGGAGTACCCTGCTCCATCCCCCTCAAGGAGGAGCTCACGCCTCGCTCACCTTACTCTTTCCGGGGGTTCCCCTCCCTCGGGCACCCCCTTCCGTCCTGCTCTTCCTCTACTAGGCATTCCCCTCCGGGGTTCCATTTCTCTCTGCCCTGTGGAGGGCGCACCAAGAATGCGCACAGGACTCCCCCTCCTCTGGATCCTGCCTCTCCTACTCTCTGTGTACATACACCCTCAATTAACGATCTTGACATCTACCCCAAACCCCAGTTCCCCATGCTCCCATCCCCAAGCTTCTCAACACCGCAGTTCGGAATCCTTAGATCCAGCCTTCGGGGCTCTGCACCTCCCCAACTCCAAGGTCTGGACTGTATATCCTGCGTTCTTAAAACAACAACAACAACAACAAAAACAGTACTGAAACTCCAACATCGGGTCCCAATCCCAGCCCCTGGGGTCGCGACACCTGTCAATGCGGTTCTACATCGTCGCTGCAGAGTCGGATCAGGCGCTCCCCAACGTCTCGATCCTGACATTCCCCGCCTCTCGAGCCCTGGCAGAGACTCTCCAGCATCGCAGTGGAGACCTGCACCCCGCCTGCTCCCTGTCCCCCCACCCCCACCCCACCACCCTGCGACGGAACTCACCAACACCAGGCGCGGTCGAGCTCCGGCAGCCTAGCCGGGCCAGTCACACTCACGCCTCCGGCTCCAGGATAGCTCCCTCCGAGCGGCCGGAACCGCGGAGGGCTCTGCACCCGAGAGCGGCGGGGAGGAGGGGACATCCCGTGCTGGTGACGCCCAGCTCCGCCCCTTCCCGGCCCAGGGGAGGGCGGCATAGCCCGGTGCACACCAAGCTGCCACAGTCACCGCAGCCGAGGAAGTTGACTGACACCGCTTCCTTCCACCCACCTTCAGACCCTAGCACCCCGACTTTAACTGCAACTTCCCCAGGGACTTGAGGCAGCAAAGGATGCGGTACGCATTCTGTGTTCTTTCCCAAAACCATTTACTAAATCTCTCGGGAGGGGGAATAACAAACTTCATCTGCCATTTCAGAAGCTGATCCCAACACTGGCCTTCTTTTCTCTCACTGCCCTGGGGTGAACGTTTATGGTAGCCCAAGAAAACACGCGCTGCAACCCAAGAAGGTCCTGCAAACACACTTTCACAGCCCCTGTGCAAGACTCATACTTCTGTGATTGCATCACACATGTAACTCTACTGTTCCAAGCAGAACCAGGTAACCTCCATCTAGTAAGTTCTGTGCCCCACCTCCCGCCAGTGGCCGGAGTAGTTCTTCACCCACAATGCACTCTGTATTTATCATGATTGTTTTTTTTAATCCATTTAGGAAGCAGGGCCATCAGTTAACAAATCTAATTGACTTTGCTGCTGAAAAGCTTCCTGCATTATCAGGAAGAAAGGGGGTGGGAAGGTCAGTCAGATCTCAGGAAGGTGGTCTGTATCGGTTTGCCTGTAAGAGGTCCATCTTTGCTATTGTTCCCAGACAGCTGGACTGTTTTTTGTGGACTGCCTGAGCTCTTTCAGTCTAAACCCACCCTGTTCCAGTGAAGCATCTAACAATGTCTTACCATTCCCAACATTTAAAAATCTGTGATTTGGTGAATCTTTGGCAAAACATTCAGAAGTAAAGTGAACCGTTTACTGAGTGGTATTATTTCCAGTCCGAAAGGAAGATGTTTGGATTCTGGGCTGTTATGCAGCAGTTGAAGCAGATTCAGACCCGGGAAGAGTCCAGGGACCTGTCTCATTTTCACTGCTTTCGCCACAGGACAGTAACCCAACATGCAAAGGCATGGGTTCAAAAGCTCCTGCGGGCCCTCCTGAGCAGCCTTCATTTCTGCCTCACCCCAGAGATGTCCAGGCTGCTCTTGCATCCTGGAAAGCCAAAGCCTTCCACATTAGCAAGCATTCATTACTTTAGCCAGAGAACTCAGCTGTACAGCAAAGCTAAGAGGAAGGGACCCCCCACCACCACCACCACACACACACTTTCTGCTCAGATCTAATCTAAAATCAAAATTAAAAGTTCCCAAATCGGAGGGTGTACTCCCAGGTTCAGTTGAACTGGTTTGAGCCTTACCAAGAGAGAAAAGGACCATGATGCCCATCTTTGTTTGTTCTTGCAATACCCTCCACGCCCCCACCCCACGCCCCCATCCCCCACCCCAGAAGAGCTACTTTGTCTCAAATGTAAAGTCTTACAAGGAGACCAATTCCTCTGATCCACAGTGTCTTAAACTGTGGTTGCAATCCTGTGCTAGGGAAATGAAGGCCAGGCTACAAAGACCCTGACAGCAATGGAAGGTTTCTGAATGGGCAACAGGGGAAAGGGAATCCACAGTCAACTGCACAAGGGAGCCGAGGTATCTTTGCAGGCCTTCGCCTCTGCAGTGTGTCCCTTCGCAGTGGCCTCGGTTCTTTACATACATGTGCGCGCTGAACTATGCATGCCATCGTGACATGCAGCTCCAACCATAATTGCCTGAAATGCCTCTGCTCAGAGTCTTTCATTAAGAATTGCAGTGTTTTGACTCTACACAAGGTTTCCTGCTCTTACCAAACACAATAGTTCAATTACCGAAAACAAAGACTTAGATTTCTCTACTGTTTTTCCTTAGCGTGTTAGTGTCAAATTAGCATATCTGTGGATTGTAGCTTTGTTAGAGGGCTTAAGTTTAGCAATCATTCCTTGCATGGCTGACGTAAATTTCACTTAAAGTCTGTTAAATGAACTTTGGTTAAAGATTAGGACAGAATTTCCAACAATTTCTGAAATGTCCTTAAACATGCTTCTACCATTTAGTGCTATGTTCATGTGAAGATGTGTTCCTGGCCCTGATGACCATAAAATCCCCGCACAGATCAACCCTGAAAAAAACTGATAATGTTCTATATCTCTGAGTCTCAAATATTCAGACAGTTTAACTACTGTATAATGAAACAAGTGCATCCATCTCATTAGCATACACTGTTTTTGTTGTCTTTAATAAATGGTAAAATCATATGTGGTATGACCAGCTGACCTATGTCTGTCCCCTGGGTACCCTATCCCTTTAAGAGACAAGCCCCGCCCACTCACAAACCCCGCCCCGTTCTGCCTAGGCAAGTGGATCCTCCTGCCTCCTCCAGCCTGCCACTGTCTCTCTTTCCTTCCCTCTCCTGAAGAGGTAACTTCTCTCTCTCTCTCCCCACTTCCTTTCCCTTCCCCACTTTGTCTCTCTCTTCCCCTCTGCCTCTCTCTCCTTCCCCTTTCTCTCCTTCCCCCTTTCCCCTCCATAACCCACTAAATAAACTCTATACCCAAACTCTCTCTGCATGATGTATCTGTCTGTCTCCCATCCACCAAGGTGACCTGCCAAGGCCTCAGGGGACTTGCCGAGGCCTGGGGGACCCACCGAGGCCTTGGGTGGCCCACGGCAGCTTCTTGTGGGACCAGCTGCCTCTCGTGGGACCACTGCTCCTCATGGGACTGGTCTTCCCCCCTCCCGCCACGATATATTTAAAAAAAAAAAAATAACAGTATGTATACTAAAGAACTGTCTTAAAGTAATGATCTTTTCATTTGTATTAGGGGGCCTCCTTCATCTGTAGGAGTGTTCACAGGTTTTTCAGCCATTATAGGCTTGTACCCTGGTGGGGGGCTGGCTGGTGACTGAGTGTATGGGCATGTTCCCACTATCTCAGATAGGCACTGAGTAAAGCGTGTGACCTTGTTGATGCTGCTGACATATCTGGTGAAGCAGCTGAATAGGAGCAGAATTACATCAAGATCTGTGCTGGGGATGATGAGGGAAATGGCCAGCCACCAGTTACTTTGCTCAGACATTTCTAAAGTGGAGAGTCTCACAGCCATCTTGGTCTCAGACTCGGCAGATTGCTCGATGACTTATCACAGTAGGCAATTATTTGCTTTGTAGTATTACTTTATATACCTGTACGCCTGGCGTTGTGGATACATTTCTGGGGCAGTCTTGCATAGAAAAGTTTAAGGAGCCATGTTTTAATCCTTCCCTATGGAAAAATTTCCTTTTCTTCCAACCTTTCATCAAGGACAAGTGTGTATATGTGTATGTGAAAACAGCCAGGCATTGATACCTGGGAGAGAAGACCTGTTCAGCACTGACCTTCTCAGAACCGCTGGATAGCTAGCAATGCTTTCTCCTCATTCGTGTCTCTTAAAAATAATTGGTGTTTGCTAGCTATCCCTCACAGTGCCAAAAGGTGGTGTACAGGCTTGTAGTGGAGGATAGCCAACAGTCTTAACTCAAGTGTGAACCTAATGTGCAACCAAACCAGCCAGCACAGCAAGGTGAACCCACTGGAACAATGGTGGCAAGTCTGTTATGGGGTAATCAACCACTCTCTAATCTTATTTGAGTGGCACTCCACAGACTCACATTGGGACCAATCAAAAGCCTATAGCTAAGCAGGTCATAGGCCTTCCAAGGAAAGCTACTGCTGTTGTTTGATTAAGTAGACATAGTATATCCTTCTAAAGAACTATTATCTATGACCGTAGACTAGTGTTGGTCAGGGAAGCATCCCCACCCCACCCCCACCCACCAGAGTGTTCAAGAGTAGCCACAGAGACTCATTCTTGGCCAAAGTACTGGGAATAAGTATCGAATGCTCAGCCACTATGGGACAACAATCCCAAGCCTATAAGATGCTTTGAATATCATAGAGGAAGGAGCAGAAAGAATGTAAGAAAGAAGGATGAGTGATGTGCTTGTATCAGTGACTTCTTGGCATGAGGTCACCGTTGCAATCCTGAACTCACAACCATGGTTTCTGGGACAAGATCTACATAAGATTTCACCCTTCAGCATCCTGTCATGGAGGGGGCATGGTTCATGGGAGCCTCATCCTCCGTGGAGAATTATAAGCAGTTAATGGCTGATGGGAGTGAACGACATTTCTTCAGTGGTCTTACCATTGGAAAAGTGCCCCCTAAGGAAGCTAATCAGACAACAGAAAACAAAAGAAAATGTGAACATATGTGAGGGGAAGTTATTTTCTAGTTGGTAAGAGGAAGGGGATCAGCCAGAGTAGGAAGAGAACTCGAGAGGGTAAAGTGGGCTAGTGGTGAATAAGATCAAAATACATTAAACGCATGTATGAAAATGTACTAATAAAACCCATCCTTATGTAGAATTAATTATATGCTAATAAAAAATTCTTTAAAAAGTAATACATAAAAATTATTGGGTCTTCAAGAGACCAAATGCCTACTTTTTACTATGAGGTGATACACTACTTTAGTTTGGGCAGGAAAAATGATTTTATTTATTTATTTATTTTATAACTCTGGGGAAAACAGGCCTACAATGACCTTTCTATTTTTGCATCTGAATAAAAATCTTTGGATCTTCTGCTGCAGGGACACTCAGATGCTCTTTGGTATGTGGAAATTCACAGCCCAGCCCCCTGTCCACATGTAACATTTCCACCAGGCAATAACATTTTCACTTGAGACTTTTCTAAGGTCTGGAAGTGTGCAATATCTGAACTGGGAGTGCTAACCCAATAAGAAGACCATACTGCTGAACCAGTCCACAGTCTACAAGACACCATGTTCTTCCAGATTGTCCTTTAAAGCCATGATAGGCACAACAGGACAAAAGAGTTAATTTGCAAGTTTAGGAACTATTTGTTCCCAAAGTCTGACAAAATAATTTGATCTGTTTCATGCTGCAAACAAACCATACTTGCATTGTTTTCAACAAAACTTCTACTCTGCACTCAAAGAGCTTGTGAAGCCATCATATATCAACCTTTGTACATTTACAGGAGGTAGGGCAGTGCTGGCCTTATTGTGACACATGACAGACTGTGCTTGGAGTTCTGGTACATATACTGGTTTATACAAGCCTAGACTAGTATAAAGAATTAGTACGAGAGCCACTTGTGATAATGTAGGAAGCAAAGAGAATTGTTTAAAAAGCTCTAGTTACTATTGTTTGCTTATCTCAGGGGAGGACTGAGGGTCAGTTTTCATCACTTGGTGAAGAAAAGGAGAGGCGCTTTTTGTACTGGTTAAAAGTATGAGTTTGTCCCTTAGCCTATTCCAAGTCTGAGACCCATTAGGGCTTCTCAGAGTCTGTGGTCAGTAACCTAAGCCCTCTTTGAGTCAAGTCTTTAAGTGTAGCATGGAAACAATCATCTTACCCACTTGTTGCAATTATTTCTAGAATGAAATGAAAGGCAAACAGCACGCACTTAGCATTGTGCCTAACACATAATGAGGGCTTGCTGGAAGTATATAAAAAAGCAAGGGGTTGAATGAAAAGGTCTTTCACTTTTTTCTGCTGGAAGAAAAGATGTATTATTTCAGTGAAACTTGTGGGAGGAACTCACAGAAACTTGAATGTTAGCGTTAAAAAACAAAATCAGATCTAACCATTCTTGACACTCTGTTATCAGGGTATCTTCATCCTGGTTTTTCTGTTTGGATCCCTTGCAGCTAGACAACTAGGGAAAGCAACCCAGAATCTAATTTCAACTACAATTTTCTGCAGTTTGAGTCCTGTCTATTTTGGAGCTAAGATGCAACATAAGCATCTGACTGTTTTAATCTTTGGGACACAGAACTCATTTTTATTAAAATATTAACCCCTCTTCACTTAAGAAGGGGGAAGACTGGGGTTTGACTGTTGCTCAGAGACTGGAATTGTTATTTAATAACAACAATGTCTGTCACTGTACTCTTACTGGAATTGACCTAATGATATTTGTAACTGCTTATAGATGTTGGGAAAAGTTTGACACACCCTGTAAAATGTTTGGGTTTAATGCATATGTTGAAAATTTTCGATTTTGATCCCTTTGCGCTGCCCTAAAAGAAAAATCATTTTCTATACTGATCACACTGAGAGAGTTAGAGACAGTTTTGCTAAGGTCAGGAAAGGATTAGAGCATAGAAGAAAGCAGAGAGAACAAGAGGAAGGGTGGTTCAAAAACTGGTTCTCCACACCTCCCCCTGGGTCACCACCCTCTTACCCTTCCCTTTTAGGATCCCTCTTAGGATTTTTATTATTGATGGCTTTTGGACCGTGGGCCCTTAATAGGCCCTCTAAGTTCGTTCACCAGCAGGTGGATTCCCTGGCATCCAAGCCCATTCAGGTCCATTATCACTGGCTTGATCTGGCTGATCGAGGGCTAGAAGAAGTCCCTTGAGAGCGAGTCTCCTATTGGAGCCACATAAAACCCAGAGATGTGTGTGTCTGTCCATGACAGACATGGGCACCAGCAAGGGGTGCTAGACAAACTGCAGGGAGAAGACCATGCATTCTGTCTCTGGGTCTCCTGAGGAACATGCCTGATTGCATAGAGGTTGATGTCCAGAGGTATTGATATAAAAACCTAGACCCTCTCCTCACCAAAAAGACATCTGTAACTCTGAAAAGAAAATTCTTCCACCAAGTTGGAAAGAAAATTCCCCCAACAATTAAACATGGGAGGATTGGGCCTCTTTCCCCATCCCCCCACTGGTTAGTGCCCGCTCATCTACCTAGATGAACTTGAACTCGCCTCATTCTAATACCTAAAAAGGGCAAGGGCGGACATGCCGGAAGCAAAGACCTGTATTTTGAGATCTGCATTTTGTTTACAGCCATCTTAAGTTCACAAGTAAGATATTCACCTTTGCAGGCAAGTTCCGGACCTAGGACATTAGCCTAGTGAAACTTGCAGGCACCAGGCTTTTAGAAAACATTAGCATTTTCCTTTGTTAGTCAACAATCACAGCCCCTCAGTATTTACCTGTCAGGTAGAGATGTCTCCAGGCCTGAATTCCAGCAGGCCTGACACACTCACCTCCCCCTTGCCCGTTTGCTATATAACAGCTTATGAGAAATAATAAACTCAGCGGCTTGATCTGAAATACTGTCTTACTGTCATTTCTCGTGTCTCTTGCTCTTCCGTTCCTCTCCCCTAGGTTTTTCAGGGACCACCGTTCGCATCCCGCTGGCTGGGATAAAAACACAGCCTGAGATAACTTCTACTTTTTGCCCCCAGGAATAAAACCAGGTATAACTATATGTGCAATGCACACACCCAGGGCTCTAGGAACAAGAGAAGAAAGTTTCTTATGGGCCAGATTCACCAGGGATAGCTTTAGTAATAGCTGAGACTCCTTTCAGCATGTGGATGTTCCATACTCTGTGAATTGATGAAGGGATCCATCATTTGGACTTTGAGGGACATAGCTGAAGTCTGGAAGAGTCTTCTTATTGACCAAAGATGAGAATACAAAGAAATTTGCTGAAGATTAAACATTAGCCCACTGTGGTGACATGCGTCTTTCATTCTCAGGTACCCAAGAAGTGAAACATGAAGATCACTTGAACCCAAGAACTCAGGACTGGCAGACAACAAGAAAGATTGAACACTAAGTTTCTGTTTGAAGGACCAGTTCATCACACAACTGGAAGAGCATTGAATACATTGTGGGAAAATTCCAGACTCTTATTATTCTATTCATTAAAAAAGTATTTAGAGTTGGCCATCTGAGGTAGTTAAAATGAAAATGCCCCCTATAGGTTCATGTATTTGACCTCTTAGTCCCTAGTTGATGAGCTGCTAGGAAAGGATTAGGAAGTATAGCCTTGTTGTAGGAGGTGTGTCAGTGGGAACAGGCTTTGAGGTTTCAAAAGCCCAACCCAGGCCCATTGTTTCTTTCTCTGACTATTGACTGTGGCTCAGGATGTCAGGTTCTCAGATACTGCTCCAGCACCATGCCTGCCTGCTTCTTGCCAAATGATAATGGTGTCTCTTCTCTGCAATAGAACAGTGACATCATCTGTAGACACAGAAAGATGGTTCATAGTTGCCACAGGCAATGAGATCAGGAGATGGCCAATTTCCTTTGGGAGATGTTGGAAATGTTCTAGAGTGGATAGGCCATGGTTATGGTAACATAATGCCCTAAACTACTGAACACTATACATTAAAATGGTGAATTTTAGTGTATGTGAATTCTATTTCAACAACAAAAGACACAACAAAGCTAAAAGTCTGTCCAACTTCCAGCAAAGGCAACTCTTAAAAGAGAAAGCATTAGTTGGGGGTTTGATTACAGTTCTAAAGGGTTGATCCATTATCATTGTGGCAGGAAGCAGGCAGGCAGGGTGCTTAGAGCAGTACTAAAAGCTTGACATCCTGAGTCACAGGCAACAGTCAGAGAAAGAGACAATGGGCCTAGGCTAGACTTTTGAAACCTCAAAGACCACATTCAGTGACATACCTCCTCCAACAAGGGATACCTGTTGGAGACCAGCTTTGACAAAGGTACCACTTTCCAGTGTAGGGGCATGGGGATTAGAAAAATTAGTAAAGAGTACAAAGATTTAAGTGAAAATAACAAACAGAAGCATAGGTTAGTATCAGGAGGGAGTTGCAGTGAATACTGAAATCGCCCATGTTTAATTTCCATTTGCATAAATACCCCAACTCTAAAAAGTAGGAGTAAGATAAATAAAAAAAAAACTGCATTCACACAATACAAGGAATGAACTGATCAGTTGAAGATTGTGGGCTATATTCTTAGTTAAACATTCTGTTGCTAGAATAAGATAAGTAATGTTCACACCCTAGACCAAAACATTCTGTCTGCAAACCACTCCCCAGGTGGAATCCATTGTTATCTCCTTAAGTGAGTAGGAACTTAGGTCCTTAGACTTTTGTTTGACGTAGAAACAGATCGACTTCTCAATATTTGAAATACAAGGTCTGGATATTAGCCACACCTGTTGACAATAACCTTGAGAGAGCAGAACTCTCTGATTTAAATCTAGGTGGGACCTTTTAGGTAGAAGCACAATAGCTTTGAAGAAATAGAAGTTAAGTTCCAACTCTCTGACCTTTAGACAAGGTAGGAACAGGCTCACATTTTTGGGCCTACACACACACACCTCTGAATCCTCTCCCAACAGTTCGTCACAGAAATAGCACGTTCATCCTTTGTTCCCTTTGTTTCACTCTCTGTGTTTGGTCATCTAGCAACCCCTGTGTTATAAATGGCCATCTGTCTGTGCACTGACAGCTTCCACATTTATCAGAATAAAACTGTCCCCTGGTCTCCAGTTGTATCTAAAACATCTCTTCTGGAAAGATCATAGACACCTCAAACCCAGTATATTGGACATAAAACTGTAAGCAAGGACTCAAACCTTCCCTTCCTTTTACATCCCCCTCATAGTTTCTCTAACTACCAGTGTGTGATAGTCATTCTTTATATCATTTGTTCATTCATTCGTTTGTTATCCACTGAGCTAATCCCTTCCCAAGCTCTGTATCTATCAGGCACTGTGCTATAGGCTAAGGCATAGTAGTGAACAAGATGTCCATGTTGTCAGCCTTTATGGACTTGTATAGATGTCTACTTAGTTACCAGATGGCATTTTATTTTCCTTCTAAATACCTCTTGCTAGCATCGGCTTTTCACCAAACCACATCCTCGCCATCCTTCAGGCTCTCATTAACTCTCACCTTCATGACCACAGTTGCTTCCTTGACTGGTCTTGTCTCCATTTCTTTTGCCCAGGCTTGCTAATCTCTAATTATTCTTCCATATTTCTGCTAACAAAATCTTCAAAATCAAAATGTTGGGTGGGTGAGATGGTTAGTAAAAAGGACCAGCTATGAAGCCTGACAACCCTTTTATCCCAGGACCCATATAGTGGAAAGAGAGAACTGAATCTAGCAAGGGGTCCTCTTACCTCCTCATGCATGCCTGAATGCCCACACAAATACAAGCATGCCATTGTGCACACATGCACACACACACATACACACACACAATTAAATAAATGTAATAAAATACTCACCTCCTATTGAGTTCCCTTATTATCAGCTTTTATCTCTTAAAGCAAGCCACCCAAAACCTGATGACTGTAACATGTTCCCCTTCAGAACAAAAGCCAAGGACTGGTGAGATGGCTCAGCGGTTAAGAGCACTGACTGCTCTTCCAGAGGTCCTGAGTTCAATTCCCAGCAACCACATGGTGGCTCACAGCCATCTGTAATGATATCTGGTGCTCCCTTCTGGTGTACAGGTGTACATGGAAGGAATGTTGTATACATAATAAATGAATTTAAAAAAAGAAGAAGAACAAAAGCCAAATAGGGCTTAATGACAAAGGGGGTTTGCCTTTCTTCCCCAACTCAATGGAAAAATCATTGTGTGGTCTAGGTTCCATTGATGTGATAGATTTTCCTTTATTCCCTGTCACCCCTAAACCCTACAGTCTATACATCACTAAGCTAAAAATGTTCCTTAAGTGTCTTAGTTAGGGTTTCTATTGTTGTGAAGAGACACCATGGGTCCATGGCAAACATTTAATTGGGGCTGACTTACAATTTCAGAGGTTTAGTCCAATATTTTCATTGCAAGAAGCATGACGTCATGACGGCACAGATGGTGCTGGAGAAGGAGTTGAGAGTTCTACATCTTGATCTTCAAGCAGCAGAAAGAGACTGTGTTTCACACTGGGCATAGCTAAAGCATATATGAAACCACAAAGCCTGTCCTCACAGTGACACATTTCCTCCAAGGATATACCTCCTAATATCTCCACTCGCTATGGGCCAAACATTCAAACACATGAGTCTATGGGGGAGCCATACCTATTTAAACCATCCACACTAAGTCAGAAAAATTAGACAAATTGTCTTTTGATATTTAGGGTGAGTATGTGTGTGTGTGTCTGTGTGTGTGTGTTATGGCTCCTATGCGTGCCATAGCATATGTGTGATATGTGTGCATGTCAGTTGAGTTTTCTCTCCTTCTACCATGTGTATTCTGAAGACCAGAATCACACGGTCAGGCCTGAAAGCAAGTGCCCTCACCTACTGAGCCATCTCGCTAGCTCAGACTTTCTTCTGTTGTGATAATCTGTAAACACCTTGTTATCAGGTGTCAAGAGGAGACAGCATGAAAAGCCTGATGATGTTTTCAGATATTTACCCTGAAGTCAGTTTATAGGCTTTGTCCCACGGTCTCTTAGCAAAAGTGGACAGACGGGCCACCTAGTTCAGACTGTGATGAGAGATGAGATGCTGGCAGACCTGGAAGTTATAGAAATGGATTGAAATACATCAGAGAAGTGGGGAAGCTGTGAAAAGGCAGAGGGAGCTCAAAGGAGAAAAATGGTATAAAATGCTGTGAAAATTGACTCTAAGTATTGGGTAGTTATAGCAACTGGTGGCATGCAAGGGATAGAGAACAAAGGTTTTCTTAAACACCTAATCTACTGAGGATTTTACAGACCACCAGAGGCCAAGGCAAAGGACTGTGCTTACTTTCATGTGTTCCTTGTGTGTGAGTAAGTGATTGACAGTAAAATGTGATGGCACAATGTCTTCCTTCCACACTGAGAAAGGCGTGTCCCAACATCCTGGCCATCATCATGATGCCATGTGTCTATCCTTTTCATGCCCTCTGTCTCCTCAGCCACGAAGGCCTTCTCTCCACCTTACCAGGAACTTAACTACCTCCTTCATGACTCATCTTGATGCCCCTCCTAATGCTGCAAAGTTAGGAAATTAAAGAACTAGGTGCCATGGCCTATGTTTTTTGTTTTTTGTTTTTAAGATTCAGTGTTCCTCTCTAATGATGCTTTTTTGGTATTTTTCTGTTTTCTGTTTATTTGTTTTGTTTGTTTTTCGAGACAGGGTTTCTCTGTAGCTTTGGCACCTGTCCTGGAACTAGCTCTTGCAGGCCAGGCTGGCCTCGATCTTATAGAGATCCACAGGCTTCTGCCTCCCAAGTGCTGGGATTAAAGGGGTGCACCACCACTCCCCAGCTCCAATGATGGCTGTAACATGGCCTAGTGAAAAATCTATCTAAATATGTCTTCTTCCCTAGGTGGAAGGGCTGGGTTGCATTATGCTTTTCTCTTTAGCTTAGGTCCTAGGAGAAAGTGGTTTTCAAAGAGAAGCTTCTGGATATACAAAAGAATTGCTAATAGAACATCGCGTATTGAGTACTGACCTTGTGTCTCTCCGTTCCCATAATAAATCTCACTTAGTGTCCCCAGGGCAGCCTGGTAAGGTGTTTCCCTTCTGAGCTCAGCAATTTGTTGTCCTTTGTCAGGAACATGGGGGAAGCAGGCATAATCAGATGTGTCTAGAGATGAGGAGAAACACATAAAGCAGCCAGACCCCATCCTGCTGTGCTTTGCTGCATGGATTCTCAATAAAACTGTAGAAGGCTGCACAATTCCCTTGTAGCTTTGACTCAGTAGAGGGGGCAAGAGAAGTTGAGTGTGCACTTAAGGAAGAATGTGGGAAGAAAGGAGATTGTTCATGTCTGCTAGAGCTGGCTGTGCCCATTAGTGACTAAGAGAAGGGACTCTGTCACCTCCAAGACCCCCAGGTTCCTCGAAGTCTGAGCACCAAGTCCAGCCTTCTTGCTGTCCGCTCCCGCCATGCGGCTGATGAAATGGCAGACAGTTTGTGGTTGCCTTTAGCAGATTGCCTCTCCTAACAGCTAGTTTGAAAGAAGATAAAGGTTCTTGCTTGTCACTGTTAAGGTCTCATAAGCACAGGGTGCTCACAAAGCACTCTGCATCACCACCACAATTACCTGTAATTAGCTCATTGCCGTTTTGTACTGTAATAATGCATGGCTAATTATAGAGCATTAGTACCATACTTTGGCTCACATCAAAGAGCAGCAGTCATTCATTTATGTATTTATTAAGGATAGTTTCAAAAATGTTGTGATCTAGCTGCCCTCACTCCCTCAGACTGACAGAGGAACTTCCTGTGGTCTGTAATTGACAAGGATGTTTGTGTTCTTTCTGGCCTGTGGTTTTTCCACAGAAGCAGTAGAGGTATAAAAGGCTTTAGCTCAGGGCATAATAAAGGTTGCTGTTCTTTCACCTGAAAAAAAAGCCTCTGTGTCTCAATCCCGGCACCCCCTGCCAGTCTCGGCATCCAGGCTGCCAGAAGTGCGGCAAGTGGAAGTCCCACCGTGATCTGAAAAGTGGGGATATGTGAATGGGGTCACTCTGTCTGCTGGCTAAATCCAGGAGCGTATTGGGGAAGGTAATGTTTTTTCTCATCCCCAGAGATACTCTGAGGGACACCCTCCAAAAGACTAGCAAGTATAAAGAAGAGGCGGGAGGGTGAATTGAAGGCCTCAAAAAGTAACTGAAACTCTTAAAGCAACAAGGCACGGAAGAAACAAGGAAGACAGCCAAAGATTTCATACAAACAATAGCTCAAGTTAGCCCCTGGTTTATTACTGGAGGGGGTTTAAATGTTCAAGACTGGGAGCAAGCCAAGTCAGATTAAAAAGAGTATGTGTTTCTTCATCCCCGGAGACCTGATGGATACCCTCCAGAAGACTAGCCAGTAGGGAAGTAATAAAGAGGAGGCAAGAGGATGAATTGAGGGCCTCAAAAAGATAGAATATGTACAGATGTATGTTATTGTGTTGATTGTGTTGTCGTTTGTGTTCTGGACTAGAGAAAGACATTTGATTTTGAGAACTGCTAAGAAAGGTATTTTGACTTTAAAATATGGGTCTAAGGATTTGATGCTTTGGAAAAGAGGTTCTGCTTTTTTCTCCACAGAGGATGAGAACCTGTGGATTCATTGCAAATTTATGTGGTTTGATTCACCTAGACCCCCTGAAATGTTGATGTAAAATAGCCCCAAGAATGCAGCACTCCCACTCAGCAGGAAGTAGCCAGACAGGTTGATGGACACCCAAATTCCCTAAAAGATTGTTATGGTTCTGGAGCAGGAGCAGCGAGCCTGCTTCCCTGAGTTCTGCTCCACTCCATGCAGCAGTTTGGACCCAGAGAGAGTGCGTCTGGGGCCAGAAGGCAGCTGGAGTAGAGCTTTGCTAGGCATGTTGCCCTGGCCCAGTTGGTGCCTGGCCTGGGGGGAATACCACGGCGGTGTCAAGAGTATCAGCAAATATGGCAACAAGTGCTGGACCATAGAAGATTGGCAGAAGAGAGACCTTGAAATCACTGCAGCTGTGATTGCCATTATTGCTATCTCTGCCACGGCAGATACTGCTGCCAGAATTGCTCTTTCCCAGGCTGTGCAGATGGCTGTGACTGTTAACCAGATGGCTGAAAGAGTCAGCAATGCTTTGAACATTCAAAATGATCTTAATGGACATATTCAATTGGGCATATTGACCTTGAACCAACAAGTGGCTCTGGTTCAGGAGCAAGTGAACTATCTTTGGAATCATGTTATATGTGTTATTCCTGGCACTGTATTGCATGCTTCTGCTACTGTTATGGAACTCAACTGTCATATGAGAGGGGTTTGGAATGCTGCTTTTGTTAATTTTACCACCCAGTTAGTGCATGCTAGATGGTTGCAGTGCTGGTCTGGCTCATTGGAGCTGTCAGTCCTGGAGATACTTGGTTTAGGGTTATGTGTCTGGGTAGCCACGGACAGGCAATACTTTGGGGGCAGGATGCCACCTAAGACAGGGAATATTAAAGGGCTATTCCCCACGACAGGCACGGTATTCCACCCAAAGTAACAAGACAGGCACCGTTTATTTTATAAAATAAAACAGGGGGAGTTGTTGTGATCTAGCTGCCCTCACTCCCCCTGACCAACAGCAGAACTTCCTTGTGGTCTGTAATTGACAAGGATGTTTGTGTTCTCTCTGGCCGGTGGTTTTCCACAGAAGTAGCAGAGGTATAAAAGGCTTTAGCTCAGGGCAAAATAAAGGTTGCTATTCTTCCACCTGAAAAGAAGCCTCCATGTCTCAATCCTGGCACCCCCTGCCAGTCTTGGCATCCAGGCTGCCAGCAGTGAGGCACAAAAATATTTACAATTATAAACAAGGAAATGGAGTTCTGGAAATGCCAGTATGGGTATCCAATTTTCTTTCCCTCTTCCTTTCCTCTTTTTTTATTGTTCCTTTTTGCAAGGCACACACACACACACGCACACGCACACACACACACATACTTAAAGCTTATATCATCTTCTCTGCTTTTGCTAACCCATGTGTATCCTTTACTTTTTGTTCCTGTGATGAAACACTGACCAAAACCAACCTTGGAAGGGTTTATTTCAGCTCACAGCTGCAGTCCAGCATTATGGGCAGTCAAGACGAGAACTCAAGGCAGAAACATGGAGGAAGGAACTGAGGCAGAGACCATGGAGGAAAGCCGCTTATTGGCTTGCTCCCCCTGGTTTACTACTTTTGCTTACTTATGCAGCTCAGGACCACCTGCCCAGGAATAGCACTGCCCCACAGTGGGTTGATCCATTCCATATCAATAATCAAGCAGGAAAATGCTCCACAAGCTTGCCCAATGATTAGTCTGAGGGGGCATTTTCTCAATTGTGGTTCTCTCTTCTTGGATGACTCTAGTTTGTGTCAAGTAGACAAAAACCAAACAGAAAACAAAACAACCACCATATCATAGAAAGACAGACTGCACATTTCTCTGGGTTATGCGGTCTATGTGATTTGTAAAGCCTACAGCATCCCACCTCATGGACTGACTCCAGTTAAAGAAGTCCTCAGTCATCCTAACTGTCAGGATTCAGGCATTATGCTTGCCTTCCACATCACCTGGCAGGATGCACTCAGGCAGTACCCTGGCCAGTCTAGTAGTCTGTGCATCACCATGTAGTCTGTGCACCTGTGTCACACCCCCTTTAAGAGACAAGCTCTGCCCATTCCTGCTCACGTGGGTGTGCTCTCTCTGTCTCTCTCTCCCTCTTTCCCTCTCCTCTTCTGCTGCTCCCGTCTTCCCCCTTCCTTCTCCTTTTCCATTCCCTTCTCTTAATAAAACATCCCACATAAGCTCTGTCTACCTGGTGTATCTGTCTCTCACCCATTGTGGTTTGGACCCAACTGTCCAATGTCTCCCACACACAGAATCATAGCACTGTCTTATTGCAGGGACCACTTTCCCTGAGATCTTCCTGTTGCAGAATATTAATTGAAGATGTGTTACATTTGTTTATACTGGGGAACATTTGTTATGATGCAAAGATGTATTGTATTCTTTTATGTTGTATTTGTTTAACTCTGTGAAGCTGTTACTTTGCCTGTCTAAAACACCTGATTTCTCTAATAAAGAGCTGAATGGCCAATAGCAAGGCAGAAGAAAGGCTAGACGGGGCTGGCAGGCAGAAAGAATAAATAGAAAGAGAAAAAGAGAGAAGATGGGGAACAAGAGAAAGAGGAGAGGAGGTTGGATGTCAGGGGCCATCCACCCACCTACACAGCAAGCCATGGAATAAGAAGTAAAGAAAAGTATATGAAAGATAAAAGCCCACTTGCCCCTGCCTCCCATGGACTGGGATTAAAGGCGTACACCACCACCCCTCCCCTTGAAGAGCATTCCAAATTCTTAAAGCTCAGTGTGACACTTTATTGCACTGTAGCACACCCTGCTCAGGACTCAGATTTGCTGCTGCTCTTTCTTTATTCTCTCGCCATTCCCCAGATGGTGTTATGGTTAGTTTTTGTCAAATCGACACACTTACTGGTCACCCAGAAAGATGGACTCAATTGAAGAGCTTCCTCCATCAGATTGGCCTGTAGCCACATCTGTGAGCTATTATCTTGATTGGTAATTGATGGCGAGGGGCTCAGCCCACCATAGGGGTGCCACCAGCAGACAGGTGGTCCTGGGTTGTATAAGGAAAGTAGCTGAGCAAGCTAGAGAAAGCAAACCAATCAATACACAGCATTCCTCCCTGGTCTCTACTTCAATTCCTGCCTTCAGGTTCCTACCTTGAGCCTCTACTTAACTTCCCTCACTGATGAACGATAACCTGTAAGCCAAATAAGCCCTTTCTTTCCTGAATTGGTAGTGGCTGTTGTTTATTATAACAACAGAAGCAGCAAACTACGACAAATGGGAATACATATTTCTCCTTAATTGCTTGCTCTGGATTCCACCCCCTGAGGCATACATTCTTCTCTTAGTCCATTTCTTGATCATCCTAATGTCTAAGAGTTCTGGACATCCTAATGTCTAAGCGTTCCATTGGGTCAATGGACCAATGGATTCCCAATGTGCTAAAGCATCAGCATTGACTGGTTTATTCTTTCAACAAATGTTTTCTGAGCACACGCTGTGGTAGGACAGTAAGGACCATGTATACAGACCTTGGTCTGTAGAATGCTGTGGGAACTCCTTCAGCCAACAGCCTTTAAGATACTGGCCCTCTTCACCTACAACAAAAGCATGGAGCCCAGTGGAGAAGCCAAAGAAGTAAGAAGAGAAATATTAAACGACAAGTAAAAGTCAACAAGAGAGGTCATTTCCATGTTTTATGTCTCACCCAAATGTCATCCTTTACCAAGCCCACAACTTAGCCAATGTCTATATCCCTGGGGCATACAAATACGACACCCCAAAAGATCCCAATTCATCTGCTCCTGTCCTGAGGTCTGGACTCGAGTGCCGCCTAGGTAACATCTATTCTCAGAGGCCTTACAGATGACCACACAGGCAGGCCATTTCTAGCTGCTGCCTTGCCCCTCTGTAGCTAAAACAGACTCAGTAAACATGTGCTGAATCAAACTGGTCATTGTTGAATTGATTTTTTTTTCTTTTTAGATGATTAAAACTCTGAAGCTCAGCCAGAATCAAGTATGAATAATGCAATTGTTGCTGAACATGTCCCAAACAGCCATTTTCATTGAGATAGGTTGCAACTAAGAAGTCATGGACAGAACACACTGTCCTTTCAGAAGATTCTGACCCACAGCATTCAGCAGAGAGGCCGAGGGTGGGCCATGCCTTTGTCTATCAGCTGCATCGAAATGATGGATGACTGAACAACATGAGCTACAGGGAGCTGAGTGATTTCCCACAGCTGTCAATGCACTGACGGAGGCAGAGCTGCTGTGGGACAAAGGCCACAGAGCCACGCCTCAGTTTTCTACCCAGGATGAAATCATGTGACTTTTCTTCTCTAGTCTCAAATCTGAGAGATTTCCCTGCAAAATCTTTCAGAATGCAACCTGGGTAGAATTGGAGTTGGACAGAGTGAAAAATAAAAAAAAGTTTCCTTCTGCAAACTTTTGGTATCAGTCTCATTAAAGGCTCCTCATTGTCCAAGGGCAAGGGTGTTGCCCACCTTCTTCCCCAGGCAATGACTGAGATCCATGATGGGGTACATAAGACTTTTGTTTGTTTGTTTTTAGAGACAGGGTTTCTCTGTGTAACAGCCATGGCTGTCCTGGAACTCACTCTGTAGACCAGGCTGGCCTCAAACTCACAGAGATCCACTTTGCCTCCGCCTCCCAAGTGCTGGGATTTCAGGTGAATTTCTGATGCCACAAGACTTAAAAGCATTCAGAATTTTATTTTAAAAAATGTTGTGTGAATGTATTGCTCAAGTATTTGTGTGTATATAGGATGTGTGTGTTTGTGTGTGTGTGTTCATGTGTGTGCATGTGTAGGCTGCAGGACAACCTTGAATGTTGTTTCTCAGGTACTATATGCCTTTTTTTGTGACAGAGTCTCTTATTGTCATGAAACTCACCCATTAGGCTAGACTGGCTAACCAATGAGCCTCAGGAATCTGCCAGTCTCTGCTTCCCCAGCTCTGAGATCACAAGCAGGTACCAACATCCATCTTTTCTTTATGTGGTTTCTGGGGATTGAATTTGGGTCCTTGTGATTAAAAGTGAAATTTTATCAACTGAGCTATCTTTTCAACATCCAGAATATTTTTGTTTGTTTTGGTTTATTTTGTTTTGGTTTTTTAAGACAGGATTTCTCTATGTAGGTCTGGCTGTCCTGGAACTCACTCTGTAGACCAGGCTGACCTCGAACTCAGAGATCTGCGTGCCTCTGACTCCCAAGTGCTGGGATTAAAGGTGTACACCACCACTGCCCAGCTCCAGAATATTTTTAATGTGGCATAAATATTTTTTAAAAGTAGATTCTAAGAGACATTTGAAGTCCCATCATTATTCAGCAGGGAAGAAGTTGAGGCTCAGAAGTTAAAGAATTTCTCTGGTGCTACAACTGCGTTAGAGTGGAGACGAGGGTTTCATTGGCCACAGTGGCCATTTTTTCATCCCCTTTATCACCTCCGTCACTTTTATCCCCTTCATTACCTTCAAGGATTTCCTCCAACTCACACGCCTGAATCGTGCAAATATGGAAGATGCTCACATTATTGAATCACAAAAGAAACTTAATTTGGTGCTTTGACTATTTGCACTACTTATCTTGACTGGTGAAGAGAGTATAACAAAGTGTATGGTCACATTGAATCAATCCTTGCTGTGTAGCTGGAAGCCTTTGGCGGGCTGACAAGCAGATATTGGAAGCACGACGTGGTATTGTGGTTGAACTCAGTAATTATTAACTAATAAAATATTCAACGTGCTAGGACCCACTGGGAGGGTTGTAAGCTCTTTGCTCTGCAAGCTTCCTGAGCATCTCCACATGGCGACTACACCTGTTATGACCTTCCCAGCTCCTGTCTTGTCATTTCATGACAGTTTCTGGCATCCCTTTCTTCGTCCTATCTCCTACTCAAAACTTGGCAAAGAACACAGGGCAATGTAGACATCTTGACTGATTGAGGGTGTCCTGTGTCAAAGGTTGTAAGATGACTCTTTTTTTGGCGGAGTCCCAACCAGGCTGCTGGTAGCATGTATTCTGCCAGGAATAGCACATGCCTACTGTCTAAGTCGATGCTTGAGTAAATCCAGAAGAAGTAGCCCATGATATGGAGATACTCCCTGCTCGCCCAGTAGAGTATCTCTCACCCAAGGATCAGTCTAAAGTCCAAGCAAGAAAAGTCCAGTCTTGCCAACGCAAGAACTCTCTATTCTGACTTCATCTGAGTCATGACTTTTAATGTACTGTGCATAAATATACCACTGACTTAGTTCTTTGTTCTGAAACCTATGGCTATATTTCATTAAATAGTCTTCATTTGTCATTAACATAATTTTAGCCAGATGACTGCTTTCTCTCACAAGCTGTATACTTCTTGGGAGAAAATGCAATTAATTTTTTGTTTACTTCCCAGAATGCTTCTGGGATAAGAGCATTTAAAAATCCATTAAAATCTTGAGCATAATGATTATACAATCATACTTTAATTTAGCAAAACTCAATTAATGTTCTCATGAGGTACATATCTGCCTGACTCCTTTTCTCTCACGAGTTCTCACTCCTGCACTTAATTGTGATGCCAATCTTATTCCTGGCTGATGGGAAAGGAATAGGCAGAGTAGACTGTTGGCTGTTTCTTCTACTGTTGGCAGTATCCACTTTTTCTTGGGATCATCTTTTTCATAGGGACCATATAAACCCAGTGTGCCATTGGCTTATAGATCATATTTGGAAGATACTATCTAAAGTTGAAACAATGAAGCAAGTTGTATCCCGTGCAACTTAAGTAAAGGTCTGCTGATTGTGGCTTTGAAAATGTGTCCTTAGTGATAGAGACAATCATGGCTGTTATGATTTAAAGCATGAATGACCCTGGCAGGTCTCATGGCAAGTGGGGGACCTCAGTGGGTATCCCCTGCCTTGAATGCAAAATATTACTGGTAGAATTGAATGAAGCTGATGTATCGATGAGATTGGCTTGGTAATCACAACCTTTGTTGTGAAATAATCTTTTTGTACATTGTGAAGATGTGTCTCTGCCAAGGCAACTTCTGATTGGTTTAATACAGATCTGAATTACCAATAGCTAACCAGGAGAAGGATAGGTGGGACTTCCAGGTAGAGATAGGACCCTCGGGAAGGAATTGGAGAGGCAGAGATTGCACCAGCCAGACATGGAGGAAGTGGGACACTCAGTCGTAAGGAAAGGTAATAAGCTACATGGCATAATATAGATTAATATAAAAGGGTTAATTTAAGTTACAAGAGCTAGTTGACCAAGATTTTATACTTAATAAGAAGTCTCTGTGTCATTATTTGGGTGCTAAAATTCCAAAGAAAGGTCAGTCACAAAGCTTTACTACTAAGGGTAACGGAGTTGAAGCCCTTGAAGCACATTGATACCCAGTCATTGTCCCACAGTATCAAGGAGGATTGGTTTAAGGATTTTCCCCATCTTCCCTAAATCATGGATACCAAAAATCAACAGGTATTTAGCTTCCTTATATAAAATAGCATAATGTTATTATAGTGTTATAAAGGAAAACATAACCCATATCTTCCTGAATATATTGTATCACATCTAGATTATTTAAAACCCTAGCCCCATATTAATAAAATATTATTTGTTATATTGTATTGTCTGGGTAGTAACTACAAAATGGAAATCTATGCATATTCAGTTCAGGGATGGCCACACTTTGTGATTGACTTGACACGCCTGGGAAGAGGAAATCTCAACCGAAGAATCGCCTCCATCAGATGAGTTTATAGGGGCATTTCCTTGATTGCTAATTGATGGAGGAGGGCATAGATCATTGTGGATGGTGCTACCTCTGGGCAAATGGATCCGGGGTGTATAAGGAAGCCAGCTGTACAGCAAGAAAGCAGCATTTCTCCACAGTTTCTAATTCAGTTTTTGCGGTTATGTTTCTGCTTGAAATGTTGCTCTGACTTCCACCAGTGATAAACTATGATGTGGAAGTGTGAGCTGAAAAAAACCCTTTTTGTTCAACAAGTCACTTTGGTCTTGGTGTTTATCACAACAATGGAAACCAAACTATGGAAAACTATGTTGTTTGGGGGATAGCTACAAAATGGGAATCAGCATGTGTTCAGTATAGCCAGTAGTCCTAGGTGTAACTCGACAGACAGTACAGGACTAGTAAGCCAGACACATAGTAAGTGCTGCAGAGAAAAAAAGAGGACGTGGGAAATGGCAAGTGGCTACAGAAGGTGATGTCAATGTGTCACTTCATGCATGCGGTACACTGTCTAGTGTTCAGTATGTAGCAAATTCAAATTCTTCTTTTGAAACTTTCCGGGACTTGGGGTTTGGAGGTTATTTTCTCAATCTGTGGTTGGTTGAGTCTGTAGATGTTGAACACATAGCTACAGAGGGTCTGACCTTACCTGAAACACAGCGAGTGTTCTAACAGGGCATAGGGGGAAGTGGTCAGTACACATGCAGTTAAAATCTGCCCCGTGGTGCAATCAGGGCAATGCAATACAGCTGCATAAAAAAAGTTGCCTCAGTGTTTCCAGTATTGTAGTTTCAGAAAACCAGGGTATAGACATACTTGAACTGGCTTCTCTGCAAGGCTATAATCAAGTTGGCCAATACTGTTTTCCATCTGGAGGCTCAGTGGGAACCAAGTCTGCTTCTAAGGTTGCTAGCAGAATTTATTTTCTTAGGGTTGTAGGACAGAGTCTTTGGCTTGAGACTGGTTATTAGCTGGAGGCTGTCTTCAACTCCAGAGATTACCCACAGTCTCTTGCCAGCAGGTCTTCCTGGCATGCCTACTTATATTGTCAAACATGCAGGGATAGCTCTAGGGCAGTGGTTCTCAAACTTCCTAATGCTGTGGCCCTGTAATACAGCCCCTCATCTTGTGGTGACCCCCCCAGCACAAAATTATTTTTTGTGTAATTTTGTAATTTTGCCACTGTTATGAATTGTTATCTGATATACAGGATATCTGATATGTGATCCCCCCCACACAAACAGGTGGTAACCAACAGGTTGAGAGCCAGTGCTTTAGACTCTGTCTAGAGCAAATCTCCCAGCAAGATGCATCTTGGAATTATGGGAACTGCAGTCCATCATTGGATATGTGGCCATTAACCGGATAGCTTCTCCATCTGCTTATGGAGAAATATCATGCAGAGACATAGGAATAAGGAACCTAAGAACCCTGCAAGGAGGTGCATTTAGCCAGGTGTGGTTCATACAGCCAGTTCAGATAGAAGAAGAAGGGAGATGCTAAACTTTTCTGGAGGGTTAAAAAATAGCTCTTCGGTTCAAACAGAAGTGGGAGACACCTTAGAAATAGCATTTCTGTGACTTGGCAACAGCTGAGGATCACACAGGAAGGGAAGAAATGAAGATGACTCAGGCCTTTGAAGCCAGTGACTGGGAAGATGACAATCCTGCTACCGAATCTGGGAACTCTGGCAGAGCAAGGGAGGAGGAAGGAATGAGGAGTTTCTTCTGAGATCCATGGTATCTATGTGGAGTCCTCTCCTTGGAGTTTAGAACAGAAGGCTAATACAACTTTCTGTGTCAGGATGACGTCTGTCTAGAAACAGCGCGTACAGGAGTGGGTTCCACATTTATTAGTACAGGAGTAGGTAACCTCTACATGAGTTAAACCTTCTTTGCTGCTAAATGCCAGAAGACATATGGCTGGATAGAGGGACTCAAAGGATGTCATCAAATGCCGTAATTTCTTTTCATACCCCTGGTTCCACATCCTCCATTTAGCTCCATTCATGAGTTGTGTGGGCTTAGGGTAACAAGGTGGCCAAGCAACTTCTTTTCTTTTTATCTTAGCACATACAAACAAAAAGACAATGCTTCCTTTACTTCCAGGAGTCTTGGTAGGGGTCTCTCCTGTGCCCATTCTGGGACCAATTACTATTTGTCTAGAAAAATGGGAGTCTGGGGTTGGTCAGGCATTGGTCATATCGCAGCTCTGCTCTGTAGAATCAGCTGAGACTGGTGATGAAGAATGGAGTGAGTGGTGGCAAAGAGCTGCTTCTGCAAAGAGGAAACTCTCAATTTCCCATAGATTTTGGTGAGGGGATCCTGAGTGACACCAAAATAGATAGGTAGATGGATAGATAGATGATGGATAGATAGAAGATAGATAGATAGATGATAGATAGATAGATAGATAGATAGATAGATAGATAGATAGATAGATAGGATTTCCCTTTTCGTTTTTTTGTTTTGTTTTGTTTTTTTCATGACTGTGTCCTGGAACTTAATCTGTAGACCAGGCTGGCTTCGAATTCAGAGATCCACCTGCCTCTGCCTCCCAAGTCCTGGCATTAAAGGCATGTACCATCACTGCACAGCTCAAATCAGATTTTCCTTATGCCAGGGATTCGGAGGCTCTGGAAGACAAACAATCAGCAATGAAATTCCAGCTTAAGTTGTTTGAGAAACAAGCACAAAACTAAGATTGCATCGTGTTAGTCAAAGTAAGGTGACTAATGTTTGCTTAGCACCTGTCATAGCTCAGGAATTTATCTTCAATAGCATATTTCATCCTCATAGTAAGCCTGGTCTGTAGACGTTTTCACGCTAGTTGACAGAGTCTTAAGGTAAACTGTGTGTCAGAGGTTGTGTGACTCACCAAGGCCACTTAGCTAGTGAGTGGTACAATAGAAACCGGAAACAGGAACCAGCATCTGTCCCCATAAACGGCAAGAGTTGACTGAGGTGTAAAATGCAGTGAAAGGGTTGAGGTGCCATGGGGCCTGACATTTCGGCAGCTGGGAAGCGACCACTGACTTCTGTGAGGATTATTTCAGAGCAGCTCTGAGGGATGAGAGGCATGGAGACATGAACAGAGAGTCACTCTTCCAGGACAGTTGACGGTGGTGTGGAGGAAGTATCAGCTGCTAAATTGTGTTACTTCAATCACAAAGCCAGCTCCTCACTCCTAGTCAAAGACCAAGAAGGTATTGCATGCTGTTAGGCTTGCCCTGGAGATCCTGCCACGGAGTATTTGTTAAGTCGGGTGAAGACTAACTGCATGAACGCAGGACGAAAAAGCCGTATCCACAGAGGAATGGGGGATAAAGAACAGAGCCAGCTAAGTTTGAACTTGATAATGAGAGAAAAGGTTGATGAAGAGGTAAAGTCCTTCTAAGGAAAGGAGAAGCCTTAGGAAACAGCTTTTCTTTCCCCCAAACAGATACAACCTGGAGAGTCAGGAGCAGAGGGGAGAAGAGCTAACAGCACTTTGTCTGCTCGTCTTGAGTCTTCATTGCCAAAACAGACAAACGAAAAAGTTCTTCTTACTACAACTCTGTTCAAAGCAGACTCCAGGTTTTTTCCCCAAGACAGGGATTCTCTGTGTGTGGCCCTGGTTGTCCTGGAACTTGCTTTGTAAACCAGGATGGCCTCAGACTCACAGAGACATGCCTGCCTCTGTCTTTAGTGTGCTGGGATTAAAGGTGTGGGCTACTACCGCCTAGTCAGACACAATATTTTAATTCACGCTTGATGTCCACGGTGTTGGGCATAGGATAGATACAGAATGAATGTATACGCTCATTGAGTTGAACTGTATGTAAGTAATTTCTACATCTGAGCACAGCAGCTGGAGGGATAGCTCCATGGGTACGACAAATACCACACGAGTTAGAGACCTGAATTCAGATCATCAGTACCCACCCAAGAGCTGAATGTGCCTAGAGCCCCTGTAATTCCAGTGCTGGCGGCAGAGACAAGATCCTGGAGCAAACTAGCTAGAGCAAGCTAACTAGCCAGATGAGCCGAAGTGGTGAGCTCCAGGTTCAGAGAGAGACTTTACCTCAGTACATCAGGTAGAGAGCCATTGAGGAAGACCCAATGTCAGTTCTGGGCCACCACAGCTGTGTGCATTGACAACTGTTCACACATGTATACAAATATAATATATACATAAATATATGCACGCGCATGCGCACACACACACACCCCTGAATACAACCTATGCAAAAGGCAGCCACAATATCAGTATAATTTGGTGGCTTGCAAGGGCTATGAAGGGTTTTGTGGGGAAAAGGCAATCCAATGTGTCCATGTCATCCATTCTGCAGAATGCCATGGCAAGCCAAATTACTTCTGTCATTTCTATGGTAGGAACGTACATCCTCCTTCATCAAAACACCTGGGTTTGGGCTGTGACAGTCAGGTTGAAGATTTGTAATAGTAGGCCTGTCAAGGGAAATTATGACTTCTGAGGTCAGAAGATTTACTAAGTCTCCCCTGGGCCAGTACCAAGACTGTCCCTCTGAGACTGACTCAGCCAACAAGACTCCATCAGGTGGCAGAGCTGGCCATACTGCTTCTGCTCACACACCCCCCTCTCTGCCTACCCTCTGCGTATCCAATACCAGCCTTGTGACAAAAGCATAGCATAGGCCTGGTAGGGGAACCACCAGCTGAGGAAGGCAGCCTGATATTCAACTCAGGCAGGTTTTAAATACTCACATCTTAGAATGAGATAAAGAGGAATATGGAAAAGTGCTGATTAGAACACTAATTGAAAGGATTAGATAACCTGGAGTGGGGAGAAAGCCATCAACTCCCCTTGGGAATAGCCTGTAACAGGAACAAAGATAAAGTGAAGGGAAGGGGGTGGGGTGAGGACCCCCTGCGGGTACCTTCCTTGGCTCCCAGCAGGTACTGTGATCCACTGTTCCTGAGGGGATAAATAAAAAGGGGAAGAGCTGAAGAAAACAGAGATCAATTCTACTTGTGTGCCAATGAGCGGCCAAAGGCAGGCCTGAGCTAGGCAGGGAATGGGGCAGGCAGTTGCTTCCCAAATTAACTATTTTGGTTTATTGATTAGCATAGACTTTGTCCATGTTTCCTGTAAACATTCAAAGCTCCACAGGCAAGAAGAGGGGAGTTTGGGTCGAAAGCAGACACACTGAAGATTTTGATAAATGAATCTTTTACTTCATTTGAAGCAATAAACCATCTGTTCCCTCAACTCTCTGATATCTATACCCAGCCCCACCATAACAGACAGCCTCTTCCTCAACAGGGTTAGATTAAACACTTGTCTTCCTCTCCCCCTTCTTCCTGCTGACCCTTGACCTCCGTACCAACTCCATAGCAATGCCCAATCATTAAGGTGATTTCTCAGGGAATTCCTTATTTAAGGTGTGACCTCCCCCATAGCATGTTTTCATCCTCATAATAAATAGGCTTTGCCGTTGGCTTTCCTGAGCATCCTCCCATTTGGCCAGAGTCCCTGTGAAGAGAGCAGTAATGGGGAGGATCTACCCCAAGGTTTTCTTAACCACTTACAAAATTCGCTGAGTACTTTTTACTGGCTGGTCTCCATGCTGACTGCCTCACACACTGCAGTGAAACATCACAGCCATTCGGTGAGAAAAATAAATGATCACGGCTGCTTTCCAGAGAAGAAAGCTTTCTGTATGCAACTTGCCCAAGGTCCCCAGCTGTCACCAACATCAAGATGAAAGTCTGACTGGACCAAATACAAATTTTGTGTGTCCGGCACTGCTCTTCCTTGCAGAAGGCAGTCAAGGTGTCAGGATGCCCACGTCCTAGGCATCTATCTCCTTTATCCTATTTCACAGATAGTAAACTCACAAGTGGCATAGCTAGAGGAGAGCTGCTTTCAATCGATCAAATTCCTACATTCAGATTAGACTGTCATGACACATATCAGGTACACTAAAAAGCACCAGAATCATCTTACTGTACGTCCTAAATTACATCGCCAGCATCTGATTCTTCAGTCAGGTGCAAGTCAAGTGAAGGAGGCTCCCAAACCTCCTGAAATAAGACTTTGCCTCTACTCCACCTTTGGCACCGCCCTCTCAAGGCAGCCTGTAATGTCCTGGCTCCATTTTTATTTCTCCACCCTGTCTGTCTTGACGTCTCTGCAGTGATTCATGAGTGACCATCAGTTGAAAGCCTCCCTTGCCTGGGTTTCAGCAGTCTCTCTTAGTTTTGCTGATGCTTCTCCGGGTTCCCCTCAGCTCCTTTTAAAGACTTTAGTTCCTCTAATTATATCAGTCATGTTTCAAATGCTAAGAGCCGGTTTATGCAGATAGAGATAGTGCCAAGTGTATCACTGGCTTATGAGGTCAGGGAGAAAAGGAATAGACTCTAGATTGAGTTCCAGGACAAGGCCAGGCTCAGAACTAACTTGTCAATGGAGTTTTTCTTACTCTATTCCTTTTTCTACAAGTTTAATATTTATTTTATTATCTTTACTCATTTAATCTATGACTCTCTGTACTCTTTTATATTATAACTGTCTATACTCTTTTTCCTCTCTCTCCCAAGCCTACATATATTTGCCAAACACTGTGACCCATTTAGAGGTCTTTTTCATCTGAATCTGTCTTTATTGCATATCTGTAATTCTTTTCTGGCCAGGACAACTTCTTAAAATGCTAAGCGGCATGGCTAGGCCTAAGGCCTTTTGGCTCTGCCCAGTCCAACGTGGGTGGTGAGGATATTACCTCCAAACTGCCAATCAAGACCTAAAATTGTGGTGCATATCAACCCAGAGATTTCACCCTGCCCTTACTGTCTTCTTTCTCCCCCACTTATACAGCCCTGAAATGGGAGCTGTATGTGAGTGTCTAATTGCCAGAATCTAAGTCAGACCCTTGGACATCTGTCTCCAAGTCTACCCGAGCTTTTCAGTATGTTACAGATATCCTAACCAAGAGAATGAAATCTACACTGATCCATACGGTTCCTTACATTTTGATGTTCCTGGCATTGCATTCTTAGTCTTTCCTCAGGACAATTCATGGTTTCAAACAACATCTGGGCTATAGCCAACCAGATCCCCTCCCTGCCTGAGCTTTGGACTTTAACATCCAGCTGACTTCTTTTGTCTCACTCAACAGTGCTCATGAAAGGAAGAACGGCCTAGGACACACCAAGACCAAGTTCTCAGCACAGAGGAGTTTTATTTGCTGCAGAGGGACAAAGGGCAGGGAAGACGAGACAAAGACAGAAGATAGAGAATGAGGGAGAAGAGAAAAGAAACAAGGAAGAGGGTGAAGGGATATTTGCCCCTGCCAGGACAAAGGACTGCCTCTGGATAGAGAGTAAGCAGACATGCTCCATAGGCAAATGGTACTTTATAAAGATAAGAAAGGAAACCCCATATTAGGATGGGTTAGTTAGTTTTGAATGAACTGGTCAGTTACGGTAGCCAAAAGGGTGTTTTAGATGGCTGAACTTTAATACTTTGATAGCTGGACCTTGGTGATCAGCCTCAGTAATGAGTCAGTGGCCAAATAAGGGAATAGACTTGGTGGCTAGCTTTAGGAATGTAATCTAACAAGTTGCAAAGGGGAGAAAGGTAAAAGGCAAACCTGTCAGCACCATGTTTGCTACTTTTGGGCCTGTGTTTACATGTTCAGGACTGCTAACATTCTTTACGTCATCGTCTGCTTCTCTGCTTTCTGTGCTGGCAGACAGCAGAGTACCTACCCAGTAAGTAATTCATACCCAACACTGGGAATTTTCCTTAGCCTCATCTGCATCATACAGATGGTTTTCTGTATAGCTTCTGAAGGCATAAGTCACAAAACAATCCCACACCAGTTTAGAATTATGATTAATAAAAAGGTTATTTATTTAAGGGGAAAACTTACAGACCACTGTCCTAGACAACAGTCCTCTGCGCAACCAGGAACAGAGTTTAGCAGCTACTGCTACTTTTTAAAGCAAAAGAGACCATACCCAAGTGGGCTGGCATCTTAAAGGCTGTTGGCTGAAGGAGCAGAATGTGCTCCCACAGCAAGCTTCTGTGTATTTTCAAGTTTTCTTGTGATTAGATAGGGTTATCTGACTGCTAGGTCATGGCCAGTGGAATATAAACATAATTACATGAATGAAGTCTGAGTGAAATTCATGAAAACACCCCTATAACATCCACTCTCTTTCTTCATCTGCCAGCTACATGGAAAGAATGGAGGACTCTAGAAAAGAACAGAGCCATAGATGCAAGCAGCCTAGGTCCCTGAATAACCCAGAGGAGTTTTGTAGCCCTCAGAACTGATCAGCACCATACTATGTGATTGTGGTACAGTGGTTATGAAAGTGCCACTCAGCTCTTTGAGGGTGAGCAGACTTGTTTACTCCAGCAGTTGCTGCCCCTGCTTCATCTATCAGAGTATCTGTCCCAAGGCTGTGCTCCCCTGGACTCTTCCAACAAGGACTAGCAGGGTACTGACAACTCTAATTCAGCCTGTTCCTGTAAAGAATTCTTCCAGCCATGCCTTGACTCTCGATTGGTTCTCTGTTGGCCTGGATGAAGGATGCTTGTCTGTGTTGACAGCCAGGATGCCTCCTGTGCAGATCTGCTTCCTTGACTCTCTTTGTCACAAACGTTAGACTTGCATCTTGAAGCCTCCTTTGTTGTGGTTTCCTTTTCCTTTTTGCTCACAGACGTTTCCTTCAACAGCTCTCTTGTATGCCTAATCTCATCAGAAAAGTTTCTCACAGGGCCTGAGCCAACACAGGGAGAGAATCCAACCTTTGTTGTCCCATGTAATACAACATGGGGTTGTATTCTCTACTGTAAACACACTCCAAAGACTTCTAAAAATTGTTCTTTCACTCTGACAGCTGTGTTGGTTTTGGCACTCTAAGCTAATCAGCCCATTTTCCTGTGTGAACCTTCTGTATCTAGTCTTGGCAAGCAACTTAGCTGAAACCCACCTCCATACCCTCTTCACAGTGACCATTTTAGTTTTGTTTTGGTTTTGGGTTTTGTTGTTGTTTGTTTATTTTTGAGACAGGGTTTCTCAGTGTAGCATTGGAGCCTGTCCTGGCACTTACTCTATAGAACAGGTTGCCCTTGAACTCACAGAGATCCGCCTGCTTCTGCCTCCCAAGTGCTGGGATTAAAGGCATGTGCCACCACCACCCAACTCACAGTAACCTTTTTACATCTAATCATTACTTTAATATCTGTACAAGTCACTGAAACTTCTAATAATAAATTTTTATATTTACTTTATATAAAGGAACTAAGATTCTCAGGGGTTAAATACCTGTCCCTAACATCACCTATCTGGGAATAAAATTAAGATTTAAGTCTTGGATTTTTTTTGTTACCAAAACTTGCTTTTCTTTTTAATATCCTGCCATTGCACACACACACACACACACACACACACACACATGTTACAGCCATTACAGTAAGCTGGGCTGTAAACTATACATGATGTTTTCAATACTCTGAGAGTGATGTGTATTCACACTTCCACACGTATATGGTTTTATAAATTATGTACATGGGTAAAAATAGGTATCAGGATATACACATATATATGCATAGATATGTTACTTATAATTTTTTTATTATTGCCTTTAAATATAAAGTAGATTTATAGAGATAAATTCACCATGTTTGCTGTGAATCCCACTGCATCCCCAGGCTGTTGTGAAAGAGCTTTCTGAGCCCCTACATCCCACTGAGATAATGGGAGATAATGGGTAAATCCTCAGAGCTGCGTTCTAGACCCCCATGCTAGTCCTTGCTTCATGATGACGATCTCTCCGATCTCTCCGGATCTATACCCCATTCCATCGAGCTAATCAACAAGTTCTTCAAAGCGCTATGGCCTCCCCTGCATCTGGGTCTTTGAAAATGCTGATCCTCTCAAGGGGCATCTCTCTCCCATCTGCTCCATCTGAAACCTTTCCAAGAGCTTCCTAAGATGCAGTTTATGTGTCTCCTCCTCTGAAGAATGTGCAGGCAAAACAACACCCATATACATAAAATTAAAAAATGTGAGTTGGGTGGTGGTGGTGCCCACCTTTAGTCCCAGCACTCTGGAGACAGAAGCAGGCAGATCTCCGAGTCTGAGGCCAGGCTGGTCTACAGGGCAAATACCAGTAGAGCTAAGCCTACACAGAGAAACCCTGTCTCAAAAAACAAACAAGATTTTCAAAACTTGGGAGTCAGTATTTTGGGAGCCAAGTTGAACAGCAAAAATAACTAATTGGTCTTTACACAGGGCTTGTTTAGGAATCTGTGAGCTCGCTGAAATCATAAGCAATAGCATGTGTGTATGCATAAGTCTATACCTTACACCCATATGTTCCATCACATTATACGGATTAATAAGCATTCTTTTAAAGAAAGAGTGGAGGGCAACCAGGTCTCTTTCAGACAAAGCAAAGGAAACCATTTGATAGTTTGTGGAAGGACCAGAAAGAAGGCAGGCAAGTGTAAAGGGCATGAAAAATAGAATACTTTTGCATTCAAGTGTGACAGATCAAAACTTGCCTTTCTGTCCATTCTGTTAAGGAGTTTGTTTGTCCTTTGATTGTAATGGGGAAAGAAGAATTGAAAAAATGGAGCCAGGCACAATGACACATGCCGGTAATCCCTGTTAGGAGGCAGGAGGATCATAGTGAGTTCTATACCAGCCTGGATTTTAAAATGAGAGGCTTTGTCTCAAAAGATGAGAGAAAGACAGAAAAAAGAAAGGAAGGAAGAAAAAGAAATGAAGAAAAAGAAAGGGTGGGAAAACAAGGAAAGGAAAGAGAAGGGAAGACATTGTAAAGACATGAAAAGAAAAGAAAGGGCTGGGAATATAGATCAATAATAAAATATCCAAAACTCTGGGGTCGTCCTTCAGTGCCAGAGGTTGGAGGAGGGGCAGAAATGCTCCGAGAAAGACTGTCTGCAGAGGATGTGTGAGGACCTGAGTTTGATGCCCTAGAACGAGGTGGGGGCGGGACAAGCCAAGAAGACTGACTTGATATACATGCAAAATAAGTTGCATGTGTAGTCATGCAGGAAAGAAACACCTTTAAGGTTTTAGCAAAGAGACATTGTGAGAGACGCAAAATGGATGGGACCTAGAAACTTGCTGAGCAGACAGGAGTTCTACAAAGTATAATAAAGTTTCTTTCCTGGGGCTAGAGAGACGGCTCAACAGTTAAGAACACTGGCTGCTTATGACTGCTCACGACTATCTGTAACTCCAGATCAATGGGATCTGATGTCCTCTTCTAGACTCAGAGGAATACACTTATGTCTGCTATGCAGACATACATGCAGGCAAAATACCCATACCCGTAAAATAAAACAAAAGCAACCTTCTATCCTTTTAAAAAGTCAGACTTCTGTAAAGATATGCTATTTTCAAAGACTTGGGAATCAGGTATGCATGTTTCTTGGTGTGGGTGTCACATGATAACTGGGTTCAAACCAGAGGCACCAGGCCCTGATTTATTCATTCAGGTTACACAGGTTCCCCTGCTGGCCCAGTGGTACAGCTTGGATCCACACCCCAATACACCTACCTATAGTCTAAGATAAACAGACTGGGAGTGTGCGTGCAGGGTGAGAGGCTAATGAACCCTTATCATCAGTTTCACTAACCAAGCCTCCCCTAGGTTCTTCTTTGTTTTACAGGAGGCTTAGGTCATTCTTCAGATTGGGAAACTTCCTCACTAAAAACTACCAAGTCACTAGACAAATGAATTTGTGTGTGTGTGTGTGTGTGTGTGTGTGTGTGTGTGTGTGAGAGAGAGAGAGAGAGAGAGAGAGAGAGAGAGAGAGAGAGAGAGAAAATTTTAATGACTCTTTTTTTTAACTATTAAAATGCAATACAATTTTAAATTGTTTATAGTAGACATTGTAGAGTTTTCCCCAGCTTAAGCTTTTCCTTTTAGATGGGAAACATCCACCCCTCAATTACTGGAAAAGTTGATGGTTGATAGCTTCCAGCCAAGCTCTGCTTCTTGTGTTATCTTCCAGTGAAGAGAAGCAGTTCATCCAAGAGACATCTATTGATGGCCCAGCTATCCACCCACATTGTCCAGTCTGGGCATAATTCAAGAGACCTTTTGCAGAGTATTGTTAGCATTTAAGCATTACCTGGCTAGCTCCTTGGGAATCTTGCCAATAAGCAGGCTGTAAAGTAAGTACCTTGGCCCACTCAGCATTCTGACAATGTCATTCTACATAGCCCATTTGGTAGCCTGCTTGTGTAGATGCAAAATCCCCCTTTGCCCATCTCTCTGTCTCTCTGTCTCTCTCTCTGTCTCTGTCTCTCTCTCCCACTAGGTAGCATCTTCACCTCCTCTCTTCCCCTTTCCCTTCTCTTATCTTCCTCTCTTCTTCTCTCTCTTTCCCTCTCCCCAATCCCTGTCCCCCCTTTCCCAGGAGGTTGCTTTCTCTCTCCCCTCTCCCTCACCAATAAAACTCTCCATGTGAGCACTGTGTGCATGAGGCATCTCTCTCTCTCTCACCGGATGTAGGGCCCCTTGACTCCAACTGCCAAGGCCACTGCCTACCATTTTTAAATTATAACAAGCATGTTGCTATAGTCTGAAAGCGGCACAGCCATTGTTGGGTCCATGGGGGTCGCGCAGATGGGAGACACACCACTAAAGTCTATTAAACCAGAAGCAAACTTTATGCCAGGAAAAAATGAAAAATTAAAAAAATAAATCTCCATGGGGCACAAAAAGCTTATCAGTTAGCTGAGACCACAGTCTGAGATGGACCTGTGACAAAGGACCTTTTCTGAACTCACCCTTTTCATAGCAAGAAGCAACAAGCATTAAGCAATAACAAAGGAAATTTTATAATTTCGAGGTAAAACTCAGATACAAATTGCCCTTCCTTGCAATTTTCATTAACAGAGCTTTTTTAGTTAAACTAGAGTTTGTGTTTAGTCCATTGTTTCTCTCTGGCACTTTCTGTCGGAGTTTACCAAAGCTCTGCACTCCCCTGACACTGCTGATTGTGCATAGCACAGAAGGGTATGGGAAAGTGCACAACCAAAAAGTCACATCCATCCTGATATTTAAAAGTTAACTCAGCTCACATCAATTGCTGGTCAGGAGTGGCCAGGGGTTAACTAAAGTAGTGAAGATGGCTCTGATTGGAAAGATACTTCATCTGGATGGGAATAAGTCAATAATTCTGTCTCTGTTTACCTGTCTTAGTTTCTTTCCCTGTTGCTGTGACAAAAACAAAAATAAAACCAAAAAACCTGGCAAAAGCAATTTAAGGGAGAAAGGGTTTATTTCATCTCAGTTCAAGGTCATAGCCCCTCATGCAGGAAAGCCGAGGCAGCGGGAGATTGAAGCACCTAGTCACACTGCGCCTACAGTCAGAAAACAGAATGCATGCCAGTTACTCAGTTCCTTTTTTCTGTTCATGCAGTTCAGGATCCCAGTCAGGGGATGGCGCCACCCATAGTGGGCAGGACTTGCCCCATCAATGAACAACAATCAAAATAATCTTCCACAGACATACACAGAGACCTATCTCACAGGCGACTCTAGATTCTGCCCAGTTGACAATTAATACCATCACATTATGTTTCCAGTTGACAGAGCCCCAGAAAGCACCACTACCCATGGGCTTAAGAGTGTTTGTTCCACTGTAGAGATCCTTAAAGGATCTCATTGTAATAAAAGCTATTCTAAAGAGGACAAGATGCGGCAGTGAGCTTGTGTCCATGTGGTCCTTTGGTCCTATCTCATTCAGCACCATACAAAAATGGCAATAGCATAGCTTCTCCAGGAGCTCCTGAGACAGCAATCATAGGGTTTGCTGCCTCTAAGAGGTAGAATGCAGAGTTCTGGGAACAAAGGTTGAAGCAGCAATGGCCTTGATGACCTGCCCTACCAGGAACCCAGGTGAAAAATTTTACTTTCCATCCCAATAATTCTGCAACCTGCATGTTCAAAAATCTTGGCTCCAAGAAATAAGATGTTCTGCCTGGTACCCAGCAAGAATGCCCCCTCAATTTCAAGTTTCATTTGTTGCTCAGTCACTTTAGGCTTTCTATGCCAAGAAATCAGCAGGCATGGAAAGTAGTTGCTGGCCTGAAGGAGTAATTGACCCTAACCTGGTGGAAATAGGGCTATTGCTACAGAGGGAAATAGATTCAGCCTCAGGCAATCTGCATCCACAGGAGCAAGAAATTCCTACCGATGGCTACGAGAGAGAGAGAGAGAGAGAGAGAGAGAGAGAGAGAGAGAGAGAGAGAGACAGAGAGAGAGAGAGAGAGAAAGAGAGAGAGAGAGAGATTCACCCTCCCCCAGCAACTATCAGCTGCCTCTAGTTCTTCAGTAAAGGATGTCAAGACCTGCATGGCTTTGGGATTGACCTGACTGGGGTAACAGAGAATGAAGAAATGGCCGACATACCGTACGGAAAAGGGATTGAGTGGGCTGTGTGCTGTGATGGAGCAGCACTAGCGGCCAGAAACTCAGCACATCTATTACACACAGTTGAATGAGGAGGCAGGTGGAGGCGGGTTTATCATGTACAGCTGGTCGAGGGTGTGAGCTAGCTAGTCTCCGTGCAGAGGGTTCCTACAGGGGAGCAGTGTCATGATGCCGTTATCTAGGAGGAAACTGTAGCTGATACTTTCTGCACACACTGTCGACATCAGTACTTGGACCGGGGAAGGCCTTCCCATTCCTGTGGGCCTGAGAGCATCAGCATCCTTGACACTGCCATGCCTGTTCCAACAACACATTCACTCAGCACAAGGAATGGGGCCTGGAGATCACGTGCCACATCTATGACGGAATCCGATCTAGTTTGATCTTCTGCAGGGAACCGCAGCCCTTGCCTAGTTCATGAATGTGACAGCCATGCCACGAACAGAAAGCAGTATCTCACATGCTCGTCTCCATTCTCAGGCTGGTACACCTTCTGCCTCTGCTTCTGGGTTAGTCCCCAAACCCTGGTCATGGTGAGAGATGACACTTGATAAGAGACGTCTTGTTTAGGGCTGAGCACTCAGCCTTTTATTGTCCGCATTGTTACCAAGTATGACTCTCTCCCTTGGCTGCTGCCCCTGCGAAAACAACAAAATAAAAATTAGAAAAGCTCCTCTAATCAAAGCCGAGAGCGGTCCAGGTCTACGGGCATAAACAGAAATATTTAGTGGCCAATTTGATGACTGTTTTGCAAAGTAACAACAGCACATTCTAACCTAGGGCCTGTGACTTCCCAACTGTGGACCTTTGTTCAAGATTACAGTACCAGACCTGAGGTGCCTTCCTGAGGATCAGGCCTCAAATCCAATCAGAATGTGGTTAGTTATTCATGACCACCATGTCATGATTGCACTGCTGGTATCTTGCCTGGCAGCTTTGTATTGCACCATGCCGAATACAGCGTTGAGTAAGACCACTGACAATTCAACCAAATTGTGGTTGAATTTTTAAAAATTCTTTTTCAGTGTTTGAGAATTTCATACACGCGCATGACGTGTTTTGATAAAAAGATAGCCTCCGTTTCTTCTCCTCCAGTCCCCCCCATACCATGTTTCCCTCCAAATTTCATGTACTCTTGAAAAAAAAAGTTTACTGAATCTGTTTAGTGGTTCCTATGTGCTTGGATGTCGGATCATCTACTGGGGTGGTTCCTGTGTGTTCATGGATATCAGATCACCAGGGGAGTGGTTCCTGTGTGTGCATGGATATCAGATCACCAGCAGAGTGGTTCCTGTGTGTGCATGGATATCGGATCACCAGCAGAGTGGTTCCTGTGTGTGCATGGATATCGGATCACCAGCGGAGTGGTTCCTGTGTGTGCATGGATATCGGATCACCAGGGGAGTGGTTCCTGTGTGTGCATGGATGTTGGATCACCAGGGGAGTGGTTCCTGTGTGTGCATGGATGTTGGATCACCTACTAGGGAAGGGGGAGACTCTCAGGCTGGACCCCTGAGGAAACATTACTCTCTCTCCAGAGTTATCTGCAGCTGTCAGTTTGACACAGATTAGAGTCTCACTTGGGTAATTAAAGCATGACTAATAAAAACTCAGAGAAATTGGGGTTCGGCCTGTAAACCTGAAAAGCAAAGCAGCTAGGCACTAGCTCTTACCTTGACCTCAGTCCTTGACAAAATGGCAATTCTGTCTCCAGGAAACCTCAGAATGAGACTGTGTCTGGGAGATGTCTCCTCCTGTTTTATAATCCTCTCTAATTCTGGGATTAAAGGCATGCACCACCCAGTTCTTATGGCAACTAGTGTGGCTAATGGATTTAAAGGTGTGTGTCACCACTGCCTGGTCTGTGAGGCTGATCAGTGGGGCTGGTTTACTCTCGGATCTTCAGGCAAGCTTTATTTATTAAAATACAAATGAAATGCCACTACAGGGAATTGCCTCAGTCAGCTTGGCCTGTGAGCATGTCTGTGGGGCTATGTTCTTTATTGCCAATTGATATAGCAAAGCCCAGCCCACTCTGGACTCCCCAGTCTTAGGCAGGGGTCCTATGCTGTAAAGGAAAGGTAGCCAGATGGGCATGGTGGTGCACGCCTTTAATCCCAGAACTTTGGAGACAGAGGCAGGTGGATCTCTGTGAGTTCAAGGCCAGCCTGGTCTACAGAGTGAGTTCTAGGACAGCAGGGCTACACATAGACAAACAAACAAAAAAAAACAAAGAAAGAAAGAAAGAAAGAAAGAAAGAAAGAAAGAAAGAAAGAAAGAAAGAAAGAAAAAGCTGAGCAGAGGGTATAGAGCAAGCCAGTATGCAGCTTTCCTTCACGGTTTCTGCTTCAGTTCCTACTCAAACCCCTACTCTGACTTCCCTATAATAATGCAATTTGCCCTGAAAGTATAAATCAAATAAACCCTTTCCTCCCAAAGTTGCTTTTGGCTGTGCTGTTTATCAAAGTGAAAGAAAGATAACTAGAACACTCTCCCTTTCCCAGAAGCCTCCAATTGCCAATAGCTTTTCAGCTAGGGGAGGGACTCCATGAGGCCCTCCGCCATCCATGCTGGGATTTTGGCTGACTTGATCTTCTGTGGAACTCATCAACTACTTCTAGCTCTTACAATCCCTTCTGCTCCCTCTTCTGAGATGATTCTTGAGCCTTCCCAGGATGAAGTATGATATATATGTTCTACTCAGAGCAGAGCACCTCACAGTCACTTATTTACAGTGACCAGTTGTGGGTGTCTGTATTAATCTATATCAACTGTAAAAAGAAACTTTTCTGATGAGGATGGAGAGATGTACTAACCAAGGGTATGAAGATAAGAACTGAATGCGGAGTTTAAAACTACATCCGTCTAGCAGAATAATAGTATTGGGTTCTCCCCTAGGGTCCAGAACCTAGGTAACCATGAGTTTCTGGCTCAGTAAATGGTACCATTCATGAATTCTATCTTGTGGAGTGCTCTTTAAATACAATAAGAAGTGCTTAACTACTCATGTAATATTTGTGCCACTATTATACCAGTGGGCACATCTTGCTAAGCCAGTTATTACTGTAGCTCACAGGTTCACATCTGGGTAAGACTATTGACAATTTTTCTCTCCCAGTAGCATGCACAGAAATGTCTAGCATTATGAAAAGTAACCAGTAGTGATAAAGTTGCCAGATCAGGATCAGCTTGATTTCTCTACATCCTATAATTCAAATACATTATGTTCTTAGCTACAGGGTCTTACTGTCAAGTTCTGGGGAATAACCAAAACAATGGCATGTTTGGGGTGGTAATGTTTTGGGTGGTCTCTGGGACTCCACTGACCAAAGACTCAAAGAGAGATTACCTAGATCTGGTACTGGTTTTTTTGATAGTTTATGGTATCTGGGAGAGACACTGTCTCCTCTTCCTTGCTATAGGATAATGCCATTTAAATGCCTTTAATATATGCATTTTCAAAGGTTTGTAATGTTGATTATTTCTTCCCGTACTCTTTACTGTAATTATTAATGTTTATTGTTATTTCACTTTTCTCTTTGAAATGCTGATAGCATTTTTTTTCTGACAGTATTTCTGTAAATCAGAATGCATTCTCTTACATTATCATCAGTGAAAAGAGAACAGAAAAGGTTTTAAGGTAATTCAATAGGTAAAGACACATGCAACGTGCCTTAGTCCGCTTTTCATTCCTGTGATTAAGCATTGACCAACAGCAACTTTTGGAAGAAAGGATTTGGATTACATAGTTTGGGTCACTGTTGTTAAGGGAAGCCGAGTCAGGAACTCAAGCCCGGCAAGAATGTAGAGGCAGGAGCCTTGAATAATGAACCTGGAGACAGGAACTGAAACAGAAGCCACGAAGAAATGCGGCTTTTTTGCTTGCTCCCACTGGTTTGCTTCGTTTGTTTTCTTGACATACTCCAGAATCACCTGCCCAGGGGTGGCACCAACCACAATGCGCTAGGTCCTGCCCATCAATTATTAATCAAGGAAATGCCCCTACAAACAATCTGGATGGGCCTGTTTCCTCATCTGAGATTCCTTTTCCCTGATAACTTTGGCTGTGTCAAGTTGAAAACAATAGTCAAACAGGACACCATGAAAGGATGGAGCCCTGAGTTTATCCCCGGAGCCCGCATGTAGGTGGAAGGAAAGGATTGACTCCAGAAAGTTGTCTGACCTTTGTCTGGTCCTTTAGCACCATACCACTCATATCAATACACAGGCTTTGTTCCATGGAACCCATTCTGTAGGAGATGTCCTGCCTAAGCTACATCCCGCATCTCCCTTTTTTTGACCCAAAGTCTACAGTTCTGGACGCAGCGCTTTAGGCTGCTGGTTCTGACATGGGATTGTGAAATGGGTAGCTGTGGGTCAAAAGTCAGACCCCGAAAGGAGTTTGGGGTATCTTTTATGAAATCTATCCAAATGGGGGCTAGAGAATTTGAGCCCCTAATCCAGATTTAGTATTACGCTCCAGTCCCTCTTCCTTCCCTGTTCTGTTTGTCTGACTCTCTGATGTGGTCTGGCCATGCTGAGATTCCTAAACTCTGCTAGACTTTACACTTTCCCCTCTCCTAAAAAAATCTCTTCTTCCAAATCGTCCACTTGCTGTTCCAGCTTGCCCATCAGGGCTTCCTTTCAATTTCAGGCAGCCTGTGCTGCTACTCTGTTCCCTGTTTCCTCTGCAGCGCCTTCCCTGGGCTCCTTCCGGTGCTTTAAGCGCTGCCGCTTGTAGCAAGACTGACAATGACCAGCGCCCACAGTGGGCTGGCCCTATAGGAGAGCATCCAGCGCCACTACCTCCAAACCCTGTCCAGGAAACGTCTTTTATTCTTATGGTTTCTTACATGTTGCTTTATACTACAAATTCTTATTCCAGGTTTTTAAGTTGGTCATCCGATATAGTTTCCCACAGAAGGTTCTGCCTGTCTTTCTGTTAAAAATGTCATGCCCATTCTGTGTGTATGGATGGAAATGTGGCCACAGTATGTTTGCTTTTGACTGGTTTTGAATGCCTGAATTTATGTTCTGTGTGTCTTGGTAACAGCTCAGCTATGCTCATAACTACTGCTGGGGCTCAGATTTTGCCTCTGGGTTTTTCTGGCCTAGAATCTGACGTAATGAAATCTGTAAAACTTGTAACTCTAGATTAAACTGCTCTCGAAAACACCATGTGATCTGCCAATACCCAGCAACAAGTGGGTGGCAGCCATTAACTATAACAACGAGGTATGCCACCCCCTTAGTTAAGTAGGACTTCACCACCATCTTAGATAGAGGTGACCACGCCAAGTCTCCAAGTTCTTTTGGATTAGGGTAGATTTCTGTGTGATAATCTCCATCCTGTCCTGAAAACAAGGCTTATAGCAATCTATTTTTTTTTCTCCTAGTAACCTGCCTTGTTTGTCTTCTCAAGGAACAGATAGATGTCTGAGGTCTCACTCCCCAACTCCTCCTCCCCACATCATCTCATGCCCACAGGAAGTAGCCAGATTTGAACCAGGTGCCCATACACATAAGGAGTCTAGGGTGTTTGGGTGGAGCACTGCCTTGGGCCCCCCTCACTCCAAACCCTTCCCAGTCTCAAAAAGCCCATGAAACAGCAGCTCCTCCCCAGGAGATGCTTGAGATCATGCCCACAGACTATTTAAGATGTGGTTCCCCAACCTACCACATGGTTTTCTGGTTGCTTCTTCCTGTCTCTTCTCTTGGAGGGGCCAGGAGACCATCTGGGAGTATTTCACTCATTAAACCTGGACTTTTACTTCTAAATTTGGCTCAGTTTAATTGGCTGCACTGGTGGAGAGACGTCATATCAGGGTACAGAAACCTTCCACACACATTTATTTATTGACTTATGGTTATTTGAGATGGGGTCTCACTGCGGAGCCCAAGTAGGCCTCCAACTTGCAGTGATCCCCCTGTCCCTGCTTCCTGAGTACTGGCATTTTAGGCATGTGTCACCATGGTAGACTTGGGTGTCGTCTGAAAGTTTGAGAGACCTCCAAGTAGTCCAGATTCTGACTGGGGCTGTAAATCAAAGTAGGGCTCTTGCCCAGCACATACCCGGTCCTGGCTTCCATTGTAGCTTAACAAATATAAAAATAACCAAAATAAAAAAAAAAGAGGTGTGGTAGTTTGAATGAAGATGTCCCCCACAAGCTCTGGCATTTAAATACATGGTCCCCAGCTCAAGATGCTGTTTGGAGTATGGCCTTGATAGAAAGAACAAGTCATGGTGTAAATAAGAATGGCTCCCATAGACTCAGGTGTTTCAATGCTTGGTTGCTGGGGAGTGTCACTTGCTGGAGTAGGTGTGACTTTGCTGGAGAAAGTGTAGCACTGGGGGCAGGCTTTGAGGTCTTGGAAGCTCATGCCAGGCCTAGAGTGTCTCATTCTCTTACTTCTGCCTGTGGATCCAGATGTAGAAGTCTCAGCTACCTCTCCAGCACATGTCTCCCTGCATCCCACCATGCTTTCTACCACAATGGTAATGGACTAAACCTCTGAACTGTGAGCCAGCCCCAATTAAATATTGTACTTTATAGGAGTTGCGGTGGTCATGGTGTCTCCTCACAGCAGTAAAACCCAAACTAAGACAGAGTACATCAGTGGGGGCAGATACTGAGGGCTTCAAAGCTTTGAGCCTTTTCTAGTTCATTCTCTCTGCTTTGTAGTTGGAGTTTAAGATGTGAGAGCTTTGCTTTCTGCTCCAGCCACCATGCCCGAGTGTTGCCACGCTTTCCCACTCTGATGGCCATAGGCTTTTATCCTTTTGGAATCATAAGTCCTAATAAACCCTTCCTTCTCTATAAGTTGCCTTGGCCATGGCATTTTATACAAAACAAAAGCAGCTGATACAATAGGTCAGAATTTATTTGATGTCTTTTTTCAAAAACAAAACAAAACCAAAAAAACCCAATCTAAACAAAAAAAACAAAACAAAACAAAACAAAAAGAACAAAGTTGGAAGTGAAACCAGTGGCAGATCCTGGCCAGAGGGATCCAAGTGCCCCTTATGACCTACAAAATGCTGTGCTACTCAGTACTTGAAGTTATACACCTTACTTATGCCCTCCATCTGAAGCTGAAAACCTTCAGCTTTCTAGGTTGCCCACGGCCTGGTATTAGGTGACAGAGGGGAGCCATTGGTATGAGAAGCTTGTATTTGGTTGGATGAACTTATGAGTGTACTCAGATGAGGAGAAATTCTGAATCAAAATCATATTATATCCCGTGGTCTCCAAAACAAACTGAGAGAAATAGCTCAGTTAATATCAGTATCTGTCTTAGTCACCTTGACCCAAGGCAACTCTTAGGAAGCACTAAATTGGGAGCTTGCTTATAGTTTCTGATGCTCAACCCATTGTAATCATAGCAGGGAGCATGGTGGCACACAGGCTCTGCAACAGTGACCTAGCGTTACGTTCTGATTCATAGGCAGACAGACAGACAGAGAGAGAGAGAGAGAGAGACAGAGACAGAGACAGAGACAGACAGACAGACTGACTGACTCTGGGTCTGTCATGGGCTTTTGAAACCTCAGGCCACCCTCCATGATACCCTTCCTCCAACAATGCCACACTTTCTAATCTTTCTAATCCTATTAAAGAGTTTTACTTCCTGGTAGTGACTAAGCATTCAAATATGTGAGCCTATGTAGCCATTCTTTTTCAAACCACCCCAATGTCTGATGATATTAGCAGACATTATGTAGATACTAGTCGTTTTAACCTGCATAGCATGAGATTGTTGATTTTTCCTTAATTTGCCAGCAAACACTATGAAGAAAGTAAACTAAATTCTGGGCACATAAAGATGAGTGACTATCAGTGTCTTTTCCACAGGGATGGTCATAATTTAATGATAGAGAGAGCCACTAACCTGACTTCAGCTGAAACGTGTGTGTGTGTGTATGTGCGTGTGTATGTGTGTGTGTGTGTGTGTGTGTATATAGGCTAAATATTCATACACAAAATAAAATAATGAGTCTTCACCAAAATACAGAAGAGGCAGCAAGGCATGATAGCTCCTGCCTGTAATCCCAGCATTTTGGAGCATGAGACAGAAGGATTGTGAGTTTGAAGTCAGTCTAGCCTACAGCCCAGGCTATATAGTAAGTCTTTGACTCAAATGGTGCACATCTGGGATCTCAGCACTCAGGAGGCTGAAGCAGGAGGACTATATCGACTATTATTTAAAATAGGTACATAGAAATAATTCGTCTTTATACATACACACACACACACACAGTGAATCAGAAATGCAAAACAAAAATTCCACTTCGAAAAATAGTAAAACTATAAAATACCTAGGTAGAAAGCCAACAAAAGATACATAATAATGTAATTTTAAAAAAGTTTAGAACACTAGAGAGCAACACAAATGATAATTTGAACAAATGGAAAGCAGAAGATATTCTTTGAGAGCACAATAATTCTGAATCCAAGTAACCTATGCATTTAATTCAAGCATTCCTTCCAAATACTACTAAAAGGGGAACCTAGAGTTTTTGCAGAAAACTAAGTAAGAACAACCAGGAAATTTGTAGAGTAAACAATGAAGTCCTAGTCGTAGACTGGTGTAGAAGTCCTTCTGTATTTGTGTTGCTTTTATTGGTTGAATAAAGAAACTGCCTTGGCCTTTTGATAGGGCGGAGCTTAGGTAAGAGAATTGAATTCTGGGAGAAAGAAGGCTGGTGGAGAGAGCCACTATGGAGCTGCCAGGACAGACATGCTGAATCTTTCCCGGTAAGCCATGACCTTGTGGTGCTACACAGATTATTATAAATGGGTTGAATCAAGATGTAAGAGTTAGCCAATAAGAAGCTAGAACTAATGGGTCAGGCAGTGTTTAAATGAATACAATTTCTGTGTAATTATTTTGGGGGTTAAGCTAGCCAGGTGCTGGGAACGCGGCCTACTCCCCCTCTTACTACAGTAGACTATATTTAAAACATATTGTAACATTATATGGGGCTGGGGATATAGCTCAGCTAGTAAACTGCTTGTTTAGAATGTGTGAAATCTGTGTGTGAGCCCTAGTGTCCCATAAACTGGCTGGCCATTGATGTGGGATTCCCATCTGTATGCTGTGAATACCATTGGTTAATAAAGAAACTGCCTTGGTCTGTTGATTGGGCAGAGCAGAGCTAGGTGGGGAAAACTAAACTGAATGCTGGGAGAAAGAAGGTGGAGTCAGGAGACGCCATGTAGCCACAGCCAGGAACAGACATGCTGAACCTTGCCAGTAAGCCACACACAACCACATGGTGACACACAGATTAATAGAAATGGGTTAAATTAAGATGTAAGAGATAGCCAATAAGAAGCTAGAGCTAATGGGCCAAGCAGTGATTTAACTAATACAGTTTCTGTGTGGTTGTTTCTGGGCAGAACAGCTGAGAACAAACAAGCGGCCTCATACAACAGGCCACAGTGCTGTACACCTGTAATCCTAGCACTCAAGAGGTGGCAGGAGGATCAGAAGTTCTAAGTCATTTATCTGTACATGGTGAGTTTGAGGTTAACATAGGATACATGATACCCTGCCTCATACAAAAGGAGGTATGGGAAAAATGACACATTAGTATACAAAGGCATGATTTTATACCACCTTCTCACTATATAAAGAAAAATTAAGGTTTTTATTAATACTATTATTATTATTATTAATTTTGTGCTACTGGGAATTGAATTTATGGCCTTAAACATCAGGCCATAATAGGCAGTAACTTTACCTCTGGGTAAAGCCCCATTTCTAAGGCTACAATTTTTAGCATGATGCTATATTAATGGCAGAGTAATAAATAAATCATTAGATAGATCATTCTAGGCTTGGACCCAAGTGTGTATGAATTTTTGCATATAACAAAAGTGGCAGATGGATGCAGTCGTCTAAATACAGTTAGGATGTCAGCGGTAAACTGCCTACATCTTATCCAAGGCAAAGGTTCTGTCTGACCCTCTGCTACCAGCAGTGTTGTTGGCCATAAACTCCTGACTTAGCCCCATCTGAGGAATGGCTGTCAGCTAAAGAGAGATAAGCCACCCAAAATTATAACCATAAGGCAGTTCACATCCAGGAACTAACTGGTGCTAGCATATACCTGCTCATGCCCTCTGCCACCATTGAAGAATAACTCTAAAGAGCTATTCTTGGTCCAGAGTTCATAGAAATGGCCAGAGCTTTGCTGCTGGTTCATCTCAGTTCACCTTTGTCCAGGTGTGGATTCCCAGACTGGTCTCCAGCACACTCTCCTGTGGTCACGTCTCTGTCTCAGAACCTTTCAAGAAACCTGACCTTGAAAATACTTTTCTCCTTTTGTTGGGTGCCCCGTATTCTACTAGAATACATTTAATTTGAAACACTTTTTAAAAAATTGAAACTCGCCAGGCAGGCAGTGATGGCGCACACCTTTAATCCCAGCGCTTGGGAGACAGAAGCAGGCAGATCTCTGAGTGGGAGGCCAGCCTAGTTCAGGACAGCCAGGAATCCCCAGAGAAACTCTGTTGAGGGGGGGTGTCTTCAAACTCTACATCCACAGAGCTGTAATTCCCCACTCTTCCCCTCCCTTCAGGCCTGACAGCCACTCTTGGACTTTCCACCTGTGGTTTTACTGACCCAGGAGCCTCCTGGAGCAGCAGCCATGACGCCTTTTGTCCTTCTGTGACTGGCGCGAAATTCAGAGTCGGAGATTTTATTACAGTGGACCAGGATTTCAAATGTGAACAGTTAATATTAAAACTATGTTTAACTTTACTCACAGTAAGAGAATGTATGAGTGTTATAAAATATATAGTAGTTTATAAAATATTATAAAAATATTTAAGGCATACTGAAATAATATTTTTCACTTATTGGCTTAAATTGAAAAAAAAAGTTTGGTTTTCAAAAGCCAATGAGAGTTTGAGAAAGCACCTGTGTATTTCAGCCTCATAGAAGAAAAAAAGTGATCTTATCTACCTAAATTACAGATTCTGTATCTCTGAAATACAAAAAAAAGCTCATTGATCCCCAAAAATTCTATTCCCAGGAATATAATGAGTAGATGCACTGTACTTCCAATACACTATAAGGTTATTTGTTACAGTGATAGTTCTTATAATAATAAAAATTGTGAAACAACCTAAAAGTCTATCAACCGAGAAATCTTTAAACCTTTTTAAAATAATAAACTACTTTGGAATAAGGAAATGCATGTCAGAGGATTTGTGGGGAGTTCTACCTTCTTTGGGTAATGCCTGAGTCTTTCTGGAAGTTTCAGGTTGTGTTTGAGTAAACTGGTAAAGTCAGAGATCCGAAAACTGGCTGGTGAGATGGCATAGCTGGTAAAAGAAAGGTGCTTGCCGCCAAGCCTTAAGACCAGAGTTTGAAGCCACGTGGTGAAGGGAGAGAACCAACTCCTGCAAATTGTCCTCTGATTTCTACATTTGTGTTATGACACACATACTCCCCATCCCAAATAAATAAGTAATTAATTAATGTAATATTTTAAAAGACATATAAATAGCCAAGATATGAATGAATGTTCAATATCAATAACCATCAATCAGAAAACCGCAAATCAAAATGACCAAGAGCCATCATCTGCAGATGAATCTTAAAGCCATTATGTTCAGTGACAGACATCAGACACGTGACCCCCTCATAGCTGGCGATTCCCTTCATATGAAATGCTTAGCTGGCCAAGCTACTGCGTCAGTGCCAGGCTCGTGTCCCCTGTGCCGAAGGGCAGGAGAGGGGGGAGAACAGCACACGTCCATGCATGAGAGCTCTCATAGAAGGGATGTGGATATTTCTCAAAGCAGTTTCCTGCTGATGGCTGCACAATTTACTAATCGTTGAACTGAATATTAATAAGCAATTATATATAACATGCAAAATGTTTCAAGAAATTTCTCTTTAAGCTAAGTATGGCGACACATACCTGAAATTCCAGCACCCGTAGGTGGGGATAAGAAGATCAGAGTTCAAGGTCATCCTTGGCTAGATAGAGTTTGAAGCCAGTCTGGCATGTGTAAGACTGTGTCTCAATATATAAACCAAACAAACAGAAAAGTGACTTTGTATTTTCTAGTGGAAGATGATGTCTATTCTTGTCGTTTAGAACCCTGAAGCAAGGCTCAGTTGGAGGCCTTTTCCTTATGTTCCCACTTTATGTCTATGCTTGCCAGCTAGAATCAGCTGGAGAAAAGACTGGTCGATGCAGAGAAAAGATTGGAGGAAAGGATAGGCCTTCTGAGGAACCTAGAATGACACAGACTCGTGAATTCCAGAAAGTAAACCGGGAAATGATAGGTTAGTGCAGGGTGACCTTAGCATCTATGAAACTGCAACTAACAGGGGCCTGGCTGCTCAATGTTAGCCCAGAGGCAGAAGTAGAAAACCTAGCAGAGGTTTAATGGCACACTATAGGGCGGCTTACGTCAGACAAACAAGGAAGTAGAAGCCTGACATCTCTTGGAGTTGGTAAAATTTGGAACCTGGATTGGCGCTCTGCCTAGTGGTAAGAAAGAGGGGTGGAGGGCAAGGCTGGGGTGGCAGATAATACCAGCATAGCTAGCACTCTCTCGACCAGATCTGTAAAGAGAAGGCGGACAGGAGATGATAGCTCTGAGACAGTGCTTAGTTCAATAATTTCATCACTCTTTGGCTGACTCTCAGCAGTGAGTCATGGTAGGAGTCTGAGACTATTCGGCCTTGGTACTGACAAGGATATAAGTGGAGATATATGTGTGTGTGTGTGTGTGTGTGTGTGTGTATGTGTGTGTATGTGTGTGTGTGTAACTGAGCCAGCCAAAGGGGAGCTAGCCTGTAAACAGCACTCCTCCATGACCTGGCTTTAGTTCCTGCCTCTGGGTTTCTACTTAGAGTTTGTACCTAGAGTTACAGACCTCCTTCTCTGACTTTCTGTCATGGTGAACTGTGATTGGGATGTGTACGCCAAATAAATCTTCCCCAGGTTGCTTTTGGTCATGGTGTTTTATCACAGCAATAGAAGGCAGACTAGGACAGAGCAATAGAGTGACCTCTGCTCGGAATTCTTGTGCAAACAGAGACTATAAAGCCTCTGAGTAGTTACAACTCCCAGACACCTAGGGCATGCTTGATAAACGTTAGTCATCTTATTGATATTGTCTCATGTTGCATTAAAAGTAGTGCAGTTGGACAAAGGGGAAACATTAGTGGGGAGTTTCCTCTTTCAAAAGTAGCGAATAATGGTCAGCCTACACTTCCAAGTAATGTCACTATTCCTCACCAATGCTCTGATAAACTAGTCCCCAAACGGCATGATTTTAACTGAAAAGCAGTCAAAACGATAGGAGCCAGGGAAGAAGGGCAGGAGCATTTTTAATATTCTGGACTGTAAAGACACATTTGTACTCCATATTAGAGAAAAAAGTGTGCGAGCCCATGCAATGGCAGTTCAGCACAGACAAACTGTTAGTGATGAGTGTGTAAGCCCATGCAATGGCAGTTCAGCATGGACAAACTGTTAGTGATGAGTGTGCAAGCCCATGCAAAGGCAGTTCAGCACAGACAAACTGTTAGTGATGAGTGTAAGCCCATGCAAAGGCAGTTCAGCACGGACAAACTGTTAGTGATGAGTGTGCAAGCCCATGCAAAGGCAGGTTCAGCACAGACAAACTGTTAGTGATGAGTTTTGCTGAGTTAACCTTCTCTCCCACAGCCCTGATGCCCTCGGAAGGATACAGGTTGATAGCAGACACTAACCAGACTCAGCAGTTCAAAAAGTGCGTGAGTGACTGCAGAGACAGTTGAATGGTCAAGAGAACTTACTGCTCCCGCAACCAGGTTTGGTTCCCAGCACCCACCTGGTGACTCACAACTGTCTGCAACTCCATTTCAGGGGATCCAACACCCTCTCCTGGTATCTGCCAGCACCTCCACACATAAAGTGCACGTCTATTCATATGGGAAAATATAAATATAAAACAACAATTTTAAACAGCTTTTTAAAAAAATAACTGAGTCTAGGCATCCACAGAAGGTAAAAGAGTGCCAAGAATAACAAAAGAAAGAGACATGACACGTTGCAGAAATGATTGACTGTCTTTAAACCCCGTCCCCTCGCCCCGCACCCATCCCAGTAAAGCATGCTGGCTTGGGATGAGATGTAAGGCAGATTTTTAAAAACGTGTTAATCTACTGCTTCCTCACCTCTCTGTAAATCACAGTTTAGGGATCTGGTTATTCGGCTGCCTTTGGCCTGTGTGGTGAAAGCTCCAGGGGTCCGCTTACACAAAGCCTCAGTGTTTCCCACCCTGGCTCTCACACCCAAGCCAGGCAGAATGAAACGAGCATCTTGGAGCTCACAACAATCAACTGCGGAGGGGTTTTAACTCTGGGTAAGGGGGGGACTGAGCATGCCTCTTTGGGCTGCCAGGCTCTCAGTCAGAAGGCCAGGACTGGCTCCTTGCCTCGGCTGAGCCTTAAACACTGCCACTAACCCATTTTGATCCCTTTCATATTCCTCATAGCAGCTTCAGTGATGGCGGCAATTTTGTGCGGGAGGTCAATTTTTTGAACCTTGAATATGCAGAAATAACTTAGGTAGCTATTCATCACTGGGCATGTTAATCTGTGTTTGTTATACAACATAGTATACATGCATTATTTAAAATGTCCTGTGGTTTCAACTTTGTTAAGATTTATGAGATGAGAGATGTGTTTGCACTTGAATTAAATTTGAAAGACTGGCCATCATCTATCATGTAAACTTTATTTAATCCTTGCAGGCACTGTTTCCTGTTTTTACAGGCAACTATGCTTTCTCCCTCAAGGGCATACCAGGGGCACTAAATTGTGCCTTTGTCAGCCAGAACATTTTGTTTTCCTAGGTAGTTCTACTTGTAAGGACAGAACTTAAAATTCCTCAGAAAAGTCAACACTACAATGTGGAAATTAAGCCCAGCTCTCAAACCCTGGGAAAATTGTACGGTTTTCCCGACACATTGAAGATAAATCTCCTCTGTGCTTAAATTAGCTAGAGTCTGCATCTGTTGTTGACACTAGAGAACCGGACTGATAGAAACTTCTAGTGTACCAGATCTGTCTGTAAGATGTGCAAGTGTTCACTGTTTCTGTTCACCCTGAGTTTAGTATAAAAATATTAAATGGGTGATTAAATGTCTTTCCTGTGAATAATTGCCACAGGCATGATTGATGTGGGATGCCCCTCTGTATGCTGTGACTATGATTTATGTTACCATTGGTTAATAAAATTGGCCTATGGCAGGACAGAATATAGCTAGGTGGAAAATCCAAGCAGAGAGGCAGAAAGAAGGTAGAGTAGGGAGACACCAGCAGCTGCAGGAGGAGTAAGATGCCAGAGCATTACTGGGCACGTGGCGATGTACAGATTATTAGAAATGGGTTAATTTATATGTAGCACTAACCAGTAAGAAGCCTGAGCCATCAGTCAAACAGTTATAATTAGTATTAAGCCTCTGAATAATTATTTCATAAGCAGCTGTGGTGACCAGCGGGAGGGAGAGAAACTGGTTCAGTGGGACCAGACGGGACATAAAAAAGCCTTCCAGCTACACATGATTGCACATTTAAACATGAAGTTAGAACGTTTGTATTTCTCTTTCATTATTCTGCTTTCTTTCAAAGAAATTTATAGATATTGAAGTAGATAAAAAATAATTCCCTTGAGGTGACTGTAAAGTCCTTGGTCCTGTCTATCTTTTTTTTTTCTTTTTTCCTCTTGCTGGGGACTAATTATCTAGGGCCTTGTATGTGCTAAACAGATGTTCTGTCATTGAGCTATGTGAACCTAGCTGCAATGATTGGTTTTTAAGGCAAATTTTCCTAATAGAAATATTATAGTACCAGCTGGGCCATGGTGACACACATCTTTAATTCCAGCACTCGGGAGGCAGAGGCAGGCTGATCTCTGAATTCGAGGCTAGCTTGGTCTACAAAGTGTGTTCCAGGACAGCCAGGACTACACAGAGAAACTGTATCTTGAAAAACCAAAAAAAGAAAGAAAGAATTATAGTACCACGAACACGATGGATATTGGAATTTAGCTTAATGAAAGAGGTGTTCTTTCTGAAAACATACAAGAAGGTCTTGACTTTCTCAGGTGGAAGATGATATAAAATATACAAATTTCTTACATAAGCATATCATCATCGTCAAAGAGTTTGACATATGTCCTTATCAAGCTGCAACAAGAGATGACAGGAAAGACAATTTGTTCCAGAGTCCAGCCCACCAGCTTGTCACAGTTTCTCAGACATGATTTTAATATTTTGTAGAGCTCCCCCATTTTGTTGGGATAATGAGAATTCCCCAAACTAAACTAATTTGCTTTCCAGAACTAAAGCAACTAATCTTTCCAGAATCTTGTCAGTCAAAGAAGATGCTTCTCTTTCATCTGATATCTTTTACTCTTGGATCCCTCCTTACCCTTGGGGCCAAAAAGGGAAGCTTTTCAGTCCCTTTCCCCTCCCCAACTTTCTCCATAATTACCTCAGCCTGGAAACCAATGGTTCTTAATCTTCCTAATGCTACAATTCTTTAGTACAGCTCCTCACGTTGTGGTGACCCCATAAAATTGTTTTTGTTGCTACTTTATAAGTGTGATTTTGCTACTGTTATGAACAGTAATGCAAATATCCAATAAGCAGGATATCTGACTTGTGATCCCTGTGAAAAGGTCACTGACCCCAAAGAGGTCACGACCCACAGGTTGAGAACAGCTCCTATAAGCAGATGACTAGGTCCCTGGGTTTTTGAGCTAGAGATTTCCCCTTTGCGGGATCTTCCCCCTAATTAAACCTGTGCTGCTGTAGAGTCACCTCTTATTTGTCTGTGTTTTCTTTTCACCTACCTTATACTGTTTTATGGATTAAGTGGAAAGTGGGAATGGGGGTTGCTCTCATGAGGGATTTTTATATATCTAAAAATATGAGCAACAGTGCCATTCTTATCAAATCTGTAACAATTGTACTTCACATTCCTTTTTAATTGAAGGTCACTCTATGTTATCTAAATTAAATTTTAATTATTTTGTGTGTGTGTGTTGGAGGCAGGTGAGTTGGAAGTTGGTTCTCTGCTTCCAGGCTTGGGTCCCAGGGATGAAACTCAGGTCCTGAGGCTGGGTGGCAGGCGACTTTATCCATTCACCTCACCCATTGACTCTACTTTATTTTATTAAATAAGTGAGTGTGTTTTGACGCAGTCTTTTGTTACCTCAGGCTGGCCAAGTTCACTAGGTATCCACGAATGATGACCTCAACTCCCAATCTTTCTTTCTGTCCCCACCTCCTTCTAGCTAGGGTCACAGGCCTGTGCCGCCACACCCGGTTTCGGTGTTATGGGGTTGACTCCAGGGATACCTGCACATTAAGCCAGCACTCTACCAACTGAGCCACATCCCTAACCCTCTGGGACATTCTAGTGCCCACTTTGTATTTCACACGAAGGGAGCCTTTTTCACACTTTTCAGATAGATCTCTATTTCAAAGGGCAACTTTTAGGGAACTAAACAAGAAGAAGAAATGCTCGGAGATCAGACAACAAAACAGAAAAACAGTCGGGCAGATCTAGGGGTGGGAACCCTGAAGGCAAATGATTCTAATTCTTGTCCATTGCCTGAAGCAGAGAAAGCCCCTGGTTCTGTCCTGGCCAAAGGCCAGGAAGGCCACCGGGAATTCTCATTTCCTGTCCCCCGTCCTAAATGAGCCCGTTGTCCGGTGGCCCTGTGAGGGCTTGACTGAAACTCTAGTCCAGACATTCATCTCTTCGGGTGAACAGCTTTGGAACTAGAGTTCTGGATTTTCACGGTGGAAATGGGTCATGTTTATTTCCCAACTGCAGCCCATCTCCTAAATTATTTTGTATTCTCCATTCTTGAGAAGGGAACATTACCATAGTCTTAGAATCCACTGAGGTTGGATATCAAGGCTCTTCTGAGACCAATAAAGGGAAGGCTATTTTCTCCTCAAAAGAATGAAATCTCCTGGTCCTAGAAGCAGAGAGACAGGACAGTCTGATCTGCCTCAGACACGAGAGAACATTGCAAACTATTGTTTACTTCCTTGAGAGCTGCTCTATCTGGGGCTGCTAAGGAGAGGAGAGGAACAGTAATTCCCTAAATGAAACTACACAGCTTCCCTCCCAGACATCCCGCTCCCGGGTAGCACTTACAGAGCTTCTATGGGGCAGCACCATGGAGCCTCCACCTGCAGCCTGCCCACTTCTCTGAGAAAGGTGGGACTTTCCCTTCTATCTCTCTCTTTTCCAAATGCTGGCTTAACCAAATATGCCCTCCCCGATGCCAAATCTCCCCTCATTCTTACCACCATGCAGCTGCTTGCCAAACTCCTCTGCTGAACCTTCCTTCTTTCTTAGACCCTAACTCAACAAGTATTACTTCTTCTCTCTCTTCTCTGTCTCCCTATTCCAGGAAGCTGCTGGGACTTATGGTTTGCCTGTCTTGTTGTTTTCTTTCAGA